>MU225962.1:1293318-1308252 GCA_018584345.1 Thuja plicata | reverse complement strand
TTTCTAGGTTTTAGCTTCTCCCTAAGTTTATCTTAAGGGGGGGGGGGGTGTTAGAGTAATAAAGTAGTTCCACTTATTAATTAAATCATATTGATTTAATTATTAAGTCACTTATTATCTCTCTTTTACTTAAGCTAAACTTTAGGCATTTAATAAATAATTCTTTTATTAATTATTATTATGCAACCTAGATATTTCCCCTTTAGGGTTCCCCTTTTAGGGTTTTGGTATCATTTAATAAGGATTCCCTCTTTGTAAATTATTCAATTCGATGGTTATTAATTAATTGAGGATGTTATTGCATTAAGAGTTTTTCACCATTGTTTTGCACAATATGTTTCCTCTTCCATCAATCTGTGATTTTTGGCCTCCATAGCTTTTTTGCTTCTCTCTTTCTGTGACAGGTTTGCATGTAGGTGATTCTTGGGAGTTGTGGGTTGATAGTTTTCATCAACTTCAATACTTACCACCCAATTTTTCTTCATCAACCATTTTGACACTCTCTTTATGTTCATCCCTCACAAACTCTTTATTTAACCCACCATTATTACCATCCAATATTTCTTCATCAACCATTTTGACACTCTCTTTATGTTTATCTCTCACAACCTCTTCATCAAACCTACCATTCTTACCACACAATCTTTCTTCGTCAACCATTTTGACACTCTCTTTAAGTTGATCCCTCACAAGGACCATTCCCAAGGAACCATCATCCCCCACAAGCTTAGAAGAACCACTTCTCACCAATCTCTCATAGGAGGAATCTCCTGCAATAGGAGAAGTTACATACCAACTATAATTTGAAGTAGATTTCATAAGCATTGTACTATTCCTAGTATCATCATATATCACACCACTAAGCTATTTTCTAGACTCTTTCACCTATTTCTCCCATGACTTATACTCTTTTTCAAGTGCATTCATCTCTCTCTTAGCCTCTTCATAAAACTGTTGAATCCTTTCCTTCTCTCTTTTAGCAGTTACCATGTCTCCCTACTTGGTTTATACAGACCTTTATGTATATATAGGTATCTTTTCATTTTTATTTTTATTGCTCCATTTCTCTTAGGTTTGTCTATTTATATTATTGTTGTGTATTTATTATTATTCTTTTTATTATATTTTTTTATATACATATTTTAATTTTTGTTGTCTTGTCTTCTTGTTTCTTGTGTCTTCCTACTCTCTCCTTTTTTAAGTCAATGTTTAGTCTGCACCTCACATTTTTTTTAATCTCATTTTTCTCTCATTGTCATTCTAATGATGGATCAAAAAGACTTCTAGGCAATCTCCCCAAAAAAATGTCTAAATAAGTATTAGTTATGTTTGGTTGATTAAATGTAGTTGCTTTTATTTTAGAAAATACAAAAAAATCAATTTATTTTAATAAACTAAAATAAATTTATTGTGTTATTTAATTCCTTGTAGTTAGATAACATATAGTGCATATTTTTAATAATTGAAAGCATTTCTTACATTAACTAATTTATTTAAAATAATTTATTTTATTTCAAACAAAAAAATTGATATTAAAAAGCAGCAAAACAAGGGTGTCATCCCTTTTACAGCCAAGCCCAAAGGGAGAAAAATAACAGACTTACATCAACATCAGATCAACAACACATGGAAGAATAAAAAACTAGACACCCTAACTTTTCAACATCAAAAACATAAAGCATCTATGGGTAGAAGGACCCATTATATCAACATACAACTGAGTAATAACAAATCTAAAACTAGAATTCAACATGATTATAAAGTCTATAAACATAACTAACAACAAACTAATCAAATTACTAATAGTGTTCATCAACATAAATATAATAGTAACAAGAGTCTTAACCATAGGCCACAGAGGGCCATACCATTTAGGGATATTAACAAAAGAGCTGAGTAGCATCATAGGAATGAGAAAAATATAACAGGTCTTGTGAGACTACCCTAGCAATAAAGCAAAAATAAATAGGGACCACCTCCCTAATCTTTCCTCTTCCTACATTCCTTCGTCAACACCATAGTGGCCCAGTCTTCAGTGAGGAACTTAAATAGTTCCTTGTGGTCAAAATTTTCACCATCATCTTTAGGCGACAATATCCTTTTGTAACAGGCACAAAGTGGTAGTAGAATTATGCATCACCTTGGGGCAAAGTGGGAAATATCAAATATGTGCTTCTCCAAATCTACCATTTTTCTTGTTTAACTTACCAACCTCCACCCCGATGTCAACATATTTATTGCAATCACTCTCCATAGGATCCTTACTCTTATAAGGAACCATAGGCATTACATTTACCTCCTTATCCAAACTACAAGCAGAATTTCTAGAATCAGATTTAATACTTTCAGAGACACGAGAGGAGTTTCTGGAAAAAATAGAAAGAGCATCCTCATCCCCCATATTTTTTCCTTGGACTTGTTTTCATTTTCTCCCCCATCACCAAAGCCAGAGGCCTCTTTGAGGGTTTTACCCTTTTCAAGTTTAATGGCCAGTCTCGAGGACCTATGTGGTGTACTGATTTCCTCACTAATTTCTATATCTGAGACAATTTGGTGAAGTTGGAATTTACCTATCTTTGAATTTTTGGATTTAATTTTCAGGGGAGGGGCTTTCCTCTTCTTATCCTTTTTCAGATCAATAGACTTGGAATTAGGAGAGGGATACTCGGGTGTGGATTTCAACGCAGAATTTGTAAGACATTTCTTCTTGCTATTACCTAGGGCATCCATTATACTAATTGACAGAGGGGTTGGGGAGGTAGTAACTTCTTCAACCAAAAATGGAGCAGGGAGGGAATAGGGATCAATGGAAATAAAAAATCATAAACAAAAGCCCTTGGTGTAGAATGGTGATATTCTTGCCCATATTCTTGGCTTTAATAACATCTTCGACAGTAATTTCCAGAGAATGTAGCAGAAAAAATGGAATAGAAATGGTGGTATGCTTTCTAAAATTATTGAGAAATGGGAGATGGTAATAGAAATACATATTAAACCACCCTTCTAGAGTAAAATATTTCATCACATTTAAGCACACTTTATCCCAGGGTTCTGACAACTGCTCCTAGTTATAGCCTTCGTGAAGTTTAATAGGTTGTTCACTGCCTTGAAAGAATTGGTTGAGGCTCGCCAAACCTAAAAATTTGCTCATTTTCTTCCATGTTTGTCCCTTATTTATAAGTATAATGGATTTGGATATCACCTCCTCATTAATATCAAAATAAATTCTCCCCATTGTAACCCTTCTCGCTGCCCATGAGGTGACAAACTGCATTAACAAGCTTTCATCGTGCCCCTTCATGCATCCATGAATTGGGTAATCCCATCCTCTTTAAAAATATGCCAAATGGTACCATAATTATTTCATTCATCATATTTATCATGATCCAATAAAATGCAGTCTCCACCCATGGCTTCACAAAGATAGAAGACAATGCAATTACTGAGAGGAAAATGAATATCGAGCAAAGTAGTAGAGAAATTATGATGAAAAAATCCCAACTTTAAGTCTATAATAAAGTAACTCTTACAAGGGAAGGATAAATTATTGCAATCCATGTATTTATTACACTTAGTTCCATTTTCTATACCCATCTCAAACTTGGCATCTCCCCCATGCGAACAATCTATCATTTGGTAGGAAATAGGGAAGTTGAGGTTTCCGAACGCGCTAAGATATTTTTAAAAAATCTGCCAGGCTAGTAAATGAATCACAATTATTGAGGGGGTACAAAAATAATGAATTTTTGTCCCCTTATACTCATCATGACAATTCATGGGGACACACAAGCATTCAAGGTCCTTCCCATGTGGCATATTCAAATCATTTACATGGGTTGACAAGAAGAAATTTAAAATCCTGCCAAAGTTACCAAGTTAAATCAATAAGCCCCAAAATATGACACATATGCAGATAATTTAAGGATCCTTAAGAATAAATTATGCTATCCCTCTGAGCATTAGGGTAATTATACCAAGAGGAAATGAACACTCCTTTCACCAATAATGTAGGCTATCCTAATCTAGGCCTATAGATGCCATGTGATCCACAACCACATTACCTTCCCTATAAATGTGTTGTATTATGAATTCATTAAACCCAACAAGGAGGGTTCTAATGTCATCAATTATCCCCTGCACAGACCATCCAGACATCATTGTCTCTTTTTTGGTTTCAATTATTAATATAGAATCGCCTTCAACTTCCAATATCCATATTCCTATTGATAGAGAAATCTTAAGGCCCTGTAGTAGAGCCATACCCTCAACCTAGTTGCTAGTGAAATCCTAAAAATTCCCTATATAAGTAGCAATCATATTTCCTTCATGATTCCTAATAATACCCCCTTCATCTACTTTCCTAGCCCTGGCTGCACCATCAAAGTTTAGTTTATACCAGAGCAGTCTGGGAGGTTTCCATCTAGTATTGGATATGGTAATTTTTTTAGTATTATCAAATTTGTGAAACTCCCCAGGGAGCTTCCAAAATTCAGCTAAAGAACATTTCCAACCATAGGAAAATTCATTGGGAATTATCCACCTTCAAATAGAAATGTTCTCCAAGAGAAGCTTGTTGAGTGTTGTTGGTTAAAAGTTCCCTTTTAAAAATCAAGAGTAGTGTGTATTTTGTCAAATGTCAATTGTATATTGAACCTTGAACCTAGCGGTTCAAAGTTCAAAGTTCAAGTCACAGTCTTCCAATTTTACTAAGTGGTTGGCACCCTTTCGGTTGGAAAAGATTAAATCTTGAATGGGGTGTACTTTTTTTTTGGTATTTTGAATCTTGAACCTTAAACCTTCATTTATGTGATTCAAAGTTCAACATTCAATACACACTCGGTCTCCAGTAGTTCAATGTCTTCCATCTCTATTTGCTCAGTGTTATAGGCTTTTGTAATATTGAAATTTGAACTTTTTCTTTTTTCGGTTCACAGTTCAAAATATTTTGTGCATTGTGTATGTAGTCAGTCCCAACTATGAAGTAAGTCAAGTTAATTGAAGCATTGTGAATCACGAACTTTGAAACCCATTATTCATGGTTCAAGATTCAGAATTCAAAATGCAATAATTACTAAATACAGGTGGCGTGTGCCAAATCTCTCAATATCTACAAGAAGCGGTTGATAAGATGTTGAGATTGGTGCCAGATTAGCCAAAGTACGGGTTGAGCGGAGATAGAGAAAATATGTTTGGATATTTGCAATAAAAAGAAGAGAGCATAATTAATTCATGGAAGGCTCTCATAATTATGGAAAAGCCAATGAGAGTGTATGTGTATTAATAAATATTCTTCCCTCTATCTTTTCTTTTTGCAAGCGATTATTTTGGTAGCTGTAACTAGAGACGGAGAAAAGTGAGGTAATTGCATGAAGTTAGGGGCAGAGCAACGGTGAGTTCATAGAAATTTCCTTAGCATTTTGTTTCTGGTTTAAGATTGTATGTTCAAGAAAGAAGTGTTGGGTCTTTCCCATTGTAATTGCTTCACTTTATCTGTTAAGAATTATCATGTCTAGTCCTAATATGTCAACCTCAAAGGTTAAATTTTCTACCATAAGTAGTTGCCTCCCAGACATGCGGGATACGACCCTAAAAGATGAGGACATAGGGGAGATTCTTTGTAGGTTAAGGAATGTAGAGAATGGGATGATGACTGCTAAAATTTCAGAAAGTGGGCTGGTAGAAGCAGCCGGTTTTCCTAAGGTGACTTCGTTCCGAGAATTAGTGACGGAGTGCAAAAATAGATATTATAGATAGATAGGTGTATTCACACCTCTTTTGGTGATGTTCTAGTATCAATGAATAGATAGATAGTCATGTCAGCCCTGAGAATTCCCCCGACAGAAACTTATGGTGATTGGAGCATTAAAAAGGCTCAGGTGGAGTTTGATCAAAATAGGAAGGACTATAATAGCAACACAGGTAGAGATTGGTTGTTAAAACTTGAAAAGGGAGGTTTTTTGGATGATGTAAGATTTGGATAATATTCATACTGTTGATATTCATGTTTTATCATTGATGTCAACATATGTTTCTATGAAGAAGACAGACTGGTTACTTGACTGGAAGAAGTGTACGGACACTGTACGGATGTTTCAGAATGATCAAAGTTGGTTATATGAAGAAGGATGTGTGTTGAAATTATTCCTAAGTTCACTTGGATTTATGTTACATATTGAGGATGTTACAGTTCATTTAGTAAAGATTGGTTTCTAGACTATAACTGTGATGCTTGACAGAGAAGGTCTTTGTGTTTTGAGTATATCTTACTGGAAAAGATATTTCAGATGAAGCGAGCTTACTGGAGGATAGGAGAAATATTTTGGAATATTGGGTTGTGTTCGATTGGTGTGAGCATTCTGGTGACATCAGCTATGGCATGTATTATGGAGGAGACCTATTTGGTGGTCGACTTCAGACATGTAGTGTGTAATATGAATTATGAGTGTGGATTGCAGATCTGGGAGTATAACTGATGGATTGCATTTTTTGTTTACTTGTTATAGGTATCGTGTGTATCTTAGCAAGGGGTTAAACAATTATTTGTATATTGGGAAATCCTAATTGGCCGACCTAATTAATTATTTGTGTATTAGGAAAGCTTAACTGGTCGACCTAATGAATTATTGTAATAGGGTATTTATGGCCGAGCTTTTATTTTGGAAAGATGTGGTAGTGGAAGAGATTGAAAATAAAGAGAAGTAAAAGCTGTGAGGCTTGTTTGGCTACTGGATGTAGAGCAGAGTTTGTGACAAGAATACTTCATTGGAACTAACCAAGCAAAAACAATTGTTGTCAGATAGTTCACTGGATTGTATATTCCTATATATACTTGTTCAGATTGTGAATCCTTGAGGGTGTATTTAACCTTCTTTGGGAAATGAGCCTACTACTTTTCTTGACTCCTAATAGGGTTTGTCTCCTAATAGGGACTGTGTAGTGTAATATTGTAATAAGCTCCTAATAGGGCTAAATATTTTAACATGGATACTATACTCTCAGTACATTATTTGTGGGTGCTAATTCCCACCGGGGTTTTACCTTTAACAGGGTTTCCTCGACAACAAGTATTGTGTTATTGTGTTTGCATTTACTATGTTATCATTTGCATTGAAGTTTTGGTTTACAAAGTTTAAAGTTTAATAATCTATATCACAACTGATTCACCCCCCCCCCCTCTCAGTTGTCTTGTGGACTGTTATTCCTAACAATTGGTATCAGAGATACTGGTCCTTAGAGAGAAATCTTAACAACTTGAGGTGATCCTGAAGATGTCTTACTATAGGAAGGATAGTCTGAAATTTGATCTTGAAAACTTTGATAGTTGGAAGAACAATATGAGAACACATTTGCCGTGTTTGGGAATTGACTATTGGATGATCACAAAGAATAATTAAAATATAACGACTGAGGATGAATTGGAGAAGGCTACTTAAGATGAAAAGAAACTATTTTCATGTAATATGTCCGCAAGGGAATCATTGATCAACACACTTTTTGAAGGTGAATTCACAAAAGTAAAAGACTTAGATTCTGCACATGAGATCTGGACAAGATTGGAGGCACTGTATGAAGGAGATAAGTTTACAAAAAAAGCAAAGCTATAGAAGTGGAAGAAAAAGATGGAATCACTAAAGATGAGAGAAGATGAGAACATTAGGTCATATGGACAGAGAATTATTGAAGTGGTTACTGGCATTAGAAACTCTGGAGGTACTTACAATGAGGAAGAAGTGATTGCAAAGATAATCAGATCTTTGACACCTGCATATAGAACCAAAGTACAAGCAATAGAGGAGATTATACCTTTGAAATTGAACTTCACTAGAGAGATGTTTATTGGAAAACTAACTACGTTTGAGGCTACAAAATTGGGAGGTACTTTACTTAAAGTTGAGTAAACATTCAAGGCAACCGTGCATAAGAACAAAAAGACCTTATCAAGAATTATGAGCACCAGCTATGGTGACCTAAGAGAAGAACTTGGAGACTATGTTGAGGAATGGGAACAGATACATGAGGAAGAAAGAAATCTAGATGAAGTGGTAGCATTTATTGCTAGAAGAGAGAAGAGAGGTAAGGGTAAATTTGAAGGAAAATTACCTTTGAAATGTTTTTCATGTAACAAGATTGGTCATTTTGCATATAGATGTCCTACAAGGGTTCCTAAGCATAAACCTAAGTTTTACAAATCAAAGTATCCTAAAGAAAAGGAATGTTATTATGCTAGTGAGGGTGTTTTTGATGACGATGGTGACTATGATGAAATTGGATTTATTTCTATAAAGGATGATGAACCTATACATGAGGAAAAATCCTTAGTATCTCATGTTGAAAAGAAATATGAATGGGTTATAGACAGTGGTTGTTCACATCATATGACTGGAGATAAAAATAAATTTGTGAAACTGAAAAGATATGATGGTGGTGTTGTTAGATTTGGTGACAATACTCCTAAACTTATCAATGGAGTAGGATCCATTTCTCTGGATGGAAAGACAAATACTGACAATGTATTACTTGTTGATGGACTTAAGCATAATCTGTTGAGTGTTGGACAATTAGTGGACAAAGGTTATCAATTGAAATTCATTGACTGGAAATGATCTATCAGAATTAAATCAGGAGATTTGATCGCATCTGGTACTAAATCTAGAGGTAATGTATTTGAATTGAATACATCTGAAGCTTCTTGTTTTATTGCGAAGGTTGATGACAGTTGGTTGTGGCTTAGAATATTTTGTCATGTTAACTTTGATAACATTGTGAAGGCAAGTATGAATAATGTTGTGAGAGATCTACCTAAGATTTTAAAGCCATCTAACACTATGTGTAGAGAGTGTGTTATGAGGAAGCACACCAGAACAGTTTTAAAAGAAAATCTTATCAACAAAAGGGAAGTTGGATCTGGTGCATATAGATCTGTGTGGTCCTACAAGATCATATTATGGTGAAAGGTACTTTATACTTTTTTTTGATGACTTTTATAGAATGACGTGGATTACATATTTGAGAGAGAAATCTGAAGCATTTGACAAATTCAAGTTATTCAAAGCAAAAGTTGAGAATAAATCTAGTTTGAAGATAAAATGTATGAGATCAGACAGAGGTAGAGAGTTTTGTTAGAAACTTGAAGGAAAATGGAAAAACATAAGGAAAGAATCTAAGAGAATGTGCAAAAGGAAGAGATATACCAAATACAAATAGAAAGAGAGAGTTTCCTTCAATAGATCATACATCAAGATCGCCAAAATTCTCCAAGAACCAAGACAAGTACACAAGAATTTTGAAAGGGGAAAAACAAGAAAAAACCCCTTGTGAATAATATGAATGAGGAAAGAATCTCAGAGAGAGAGAGAGAGAGAGCAATAATGAGAATGATAGAAGAAGAGAGAAGAAATCCCATGAGAACCAACTTGTGAGAACCAATGTTTAGAAGTGAGAGAGAAGCATCCCTTAAGTAGAGATGAGTCAAGGAGTTTGTATATAACTCCCATATCCTATGAGTTTCACATTCACATTAGGTGTGTGCCATGTGTAGGAATCCTCTTAAGGAGGAATATCTAATTTCCTTATTAAAGGAATTACAAAAAATGTGACACGTCCTCCTACTTGGACTGGAGGACAAATACAAATTAGGATACCTTGGTTTATCCTTTAATTACATAGTTCACCAAGGAAAGATTAAATTCTAACACCCCCCTTTAATATTTACTTGGGGTATTTACAACAATGGGTATCAAACCCAAATTTTTACAATGAAATTCAAATTTATCTCTAGAAAGTGGCATGTCAAAATATCTGCAACTTGATCTTCAATATAAGGAAGATAATTGTATTGTCTTCAGGTTTGCAAGTGGTCTTCTGGAAATGTTATGTACAAGCAGCTTTGGTAGAGCCAAGAGGAGTGGATGAGTCCTCAAAATGTGTTCAAGTGAAAGTATATGCATAACTTCAAGTAGTCTTGTGATACACAGGACATGTGGAAATAAATTGATGTCGTAATTGGGCCTTGATGGATCACCTGAAACATAGAACAAGAAAACAAGGCAACTATCCACAAGTAGAATTAAATCTCATATTCAACTTAGTATATCTTTTTAAATCAAAGTATAATTTTAAGGAAACTCTCATAGTGAAAACTGAGTTAGAGATCAAGATAAATGTAATTTGTTCACCAAAATGCAATGGAGCTAACATGATATCAAGATAGAACAAATGCACAAAGTTTCAAAAATGAAAAAAAAATAGGTATGAAAGAATTAATCAATGCTCTCATGAAAGAAATATACTAATACACAAATGACCACATACAAGGTCAACTAATGAAAACCTACATCAACATTGCGTCAATCACATGGATATAGACAGTCCACTAATGTGTCATCCCACTGCAAGTGAATGGGTCGCAACTCCATCACCTACATGACCCACAATCTAAGCAATGAAGAATGCAGTGCATTATCATATTAGTATATAAATAAATATGAGAGAGACAATGATAAATCAGTAGAATATGTGACTCAATCACCAAATTAACTCAAGATCCTGATTTGCCAAGCATGTTTACCAATGTGAACCAAAAGACAAGATTATGAGAAGTAATAACATATTTCCTTTAATAAAATGTGAAACAGTAGGGAAACCCATGAAAAATCATCCTCTCACCGAGGAATATAATAAAGGATCATCCAATGCAACTTTCAAATGGAACAAGTTGATAAACATCAATTGAAGCAAGTGCATCCTAGTGCAACTTACAAATGGAACAAGTTGATAAACATCAACTGAAGTAAGTGCAACCCAGTGCAACTTACAAATGGAACAAGTTGATCAACATCAATTGAAGTAAGGGCATCCCAGTGTAACTTACAAATGGAACAAGCTGATCAACATCAACTGAAGTAAGTTCATCCCAGTACAACTTACAAATGGAACAAAATGAGTATAAACGCATGGTATAAAGACATAAAATGCAGCTATGTGCATGAAGAGATGCTCTAAAAGCATAAATTGCAACTATGAGCAAATTAATTAATTCAAGCTCATCAATAAAATCAGTAATAATACTCATGAAGGCAATAGTGAAAGATAATCTCATAATCCTAAATAATTGGAGATAAAGAAGAAATAAATGTAAGAGCAATATTAATGTTATGGATATAAGTTAGAACACTCCATTGATGGTGAACATGAGAACTAATTAATTAAATCTTTAAACCATTTAGGATTCCTTTTAGAAGTAATGGAAATATCACTACGAGGAGAAAATATATCATTATCATCATGAAAAAAATTATCATCATCATGAGCAAAGATTATCACTAAGTGGAGTAGATATATTCTTACTATCATCATCATCTTTTTTAATACTAATAGGAATAGAAATAGGTGCATTAGAAGTGGGGTTTAGAATAGGAGGTTGGTCCTCCATGAGTTCAATAATATCCCCTTTAAATTCATCATTTTTGACCTTGGAACAATCATGCACTTCATTTTCTGCAATAACAACATCTCTTGCAATATGAACCTTGTTAGTAATAGGGTCATAAACTCTATAACCTTTAGTAGATTCATCATACCCAACAAAAGTAAATGAAGAAGATTTAGAATCGAGTAAAGAAGAGAATAAACAATTAACATTAAATAGAATTACAAGGAGAAGTTCAGTTTAACTGAATGTTAAACACAAGAATAAGCGAGAAGCTTAATATATAAGAATAATGATTACCCCTCTGTTTAAAGAATATAAACTCCTTTCTTGCGAATAATAAGCAAAATGAAATAATTCCATACCAAATTGTTAGAACCATTTAATTTAATCTCTAGAATCGATGTTGGCATAATTAATTTTAAAAAGAACAAATTAATTTAAACAAGATGAATTACAGTGAATATATATAGATCAAGAACAAGAAATATAAATTTAACTTAATGGTAACTCTCAATTGAATGGTTAAATGAATATGTGCAAAAAAATTAATTTTTTTAATTTAAATGACGAAACAAATTTTAATTGCAAAGAATTAATGGAGTGACAATTGAATTTGGTTAGTATTGATGCAAAGAACGTAAGAATGAAACGATAAGAAGTAATATTAAGCAGGAAAAATGTATTGTCATTTTAACTTTTTTTAGTAATAAAAGATTTGACCAAATTTGAAAAAAAATAAAAAGAGAGTCAAAGATGGAGTTCAAACTAAGACTAAGAATAGATAAAAAACCACAGATAGATGATTAAAAGTGCAGAGAATCCCCTTGAAGGAATAATAGAATGCACAAAATCCAGAGAATATTCAGAGAAATGCAGCCAAGTTAGACAAAATAAACAATGATTTAAAGAAACGTTACGTGTTTATGAAAATGTTACCTGCGACTCCCTGCGAGAATATTCAGAGAACTGCGGTCATACTTGTCAGTATGAACATTTCCAAGTCATTTAAATACTTCAATGCCTCCGCAAACCCTTCCAAAAATTGTATGTTTTCCATCGAGCCATGGTGTTGGTGCTAGTGTAATGAAGAATTGGCTGCCATATGAGTCGGGACCAAGCAGGCCTTTTCCATTGTGTAGAATAAGGTGTATATGTGGCAACCAAAGCAGATGATGAAACCTCATTTACAGGAAGAGGCAAGTCATCAAGAAAAAGATTGAACACATCGCTCTGAAGTCAAAGATGTTGGGCAATGGCACCGAGAGCAGCACGGGACACCTTACCAAGACAATGAAAAACGTCTGGCATGTAGGGCGACAAAAAATCCCCTTCTTCTATCACTCTTCCAGTGCGGTAGGAATACATGTTAGGCCTTGCGGGAGCGCCAAAGCCATAGCCGGGAGATTTGGCAGCCCAACTGGGCTGCACCTGAGCGTGCATTCTGGAGTAAAACTTGGCGGAGTCCAAAGCAACTCTCAGTAATTTTGAATCCTTTGTGGTCAAATCTATCACAACCGCATACTAGTGAGTAAGAAAATTGGAGAGCGCCTCCATGGCCTTATTGTACATAGGCGTGGGTGCACCATCATCTGCGAGGATGTCCATGAGCTTAATCCGCGATAGAAGGGATGTTGACGTGGTCGCTGAAATCCTTGATTATACAGTGAAATTTGACATTATTGTAGTAACCTCTCCTTGAAAGCTCCACAAAATTATTGCAGGTCTTGGGGGTGTTCTTGTTGTAAAACTCAATCATGATAGGGCCGATGGATGTCTCCTGTGTAACCTTGGGAGGACCTTCTGGTACTGTTGTAGACAATGATATATGATACCAGAGGGATAACTGCGCTAGGAAGCGCTAGGAGTATATAAAAAATAAAGGAAGTTGCTCTGAATGTTATACACAGTTGCGCATAACAAAGACAATGTTAATGCAGATCAATGTATAGTGCTGCATTAGAATATGCATCAAATTATATTAAAACAAGATGCTAAAACAAAGATTAATGTTGTGATAGAAAAAACCAGAGGTAGATTAAAATATTAAAATAACAGAGACATCTATAGATTTAGAATAAACCTGCAGAAGAAAATAGTTAGAAATCAGAAGAACTCTGATAAATATACAGAGATATATTAAAAAAAAAGATTAAGAAATAGATTTTAGCAAAGTGAATGCAAGGAACAATGTTAGAATGCTGAAATATATAAATATGCAAATAAGATAGTTAGAGATGCAGATTCAAATATCGATTTAATGTTGAAATGTAGAATATGCAAACTATAAATCCCTTGCGGTTTCCCGACAGAGGGTACGATTAGTACATATTTGATAAAAAAGGACATGCAAAACTGAAATCTTCCCTTGTGGTTGCCCGATAGAGGGAAGGATTAGTACTTAAAAAAAACTTGAAAAAGGAAATGAATGAACTTAGTTTGCAAAAAAAGAAGGAAATCCCTGCAAACAAGAGTTAGATAAACAACACAACTAATTTCTTCTCCTCAACAGAGATTTCTTTCAACTATTTGTGCATGCACACTCAAAACAAGGATTAAACCAGCTCTGATACCATGTTAGAAACTTAAAGCAAAATAGAAAAAGATAAGGAAAGAATCCAAGAAAATGTGAAAATGGAAGAGATGTACCAAATACAAATAGAAAGAGAGAGTTTCCTTCAATAGATCATACATCAAGATCACCAAAATGCTCCAAGAACCAAGACAAGTACACAAGAATTTTGAAAGGGGAAAAACAAGAAAAAACCCCTTATGAATAATATGAATGTGGCAAGAATCCATGAGAGAGAGAGAGAGAGAGGCTCATTACAACATTGTGAGAGCAAGAATGAGAATGAGAGAAGAAGAGAGAAGAAATCGTATGAGAACCAACTTGTGAGAACCAATGTTTATAAGTGAGAGAGAAGCATCTCTTAAGTAGAGATGAGTCAAGGAGTTTTCATGTAAATCCCATATCCTATGAGTGCCATATTCACATTAGGTGTGTGCCATGTGTAGGAATCCTCTTAAGGAGGAATATCTAATTTCCTTATTAAAGGAATTACAAAAATGTGACATGTCCTCCTACTTGGACTAGAGGACAAACACAAATTAGGATACCTTGGTTTATCCTTTAATTACATAGTTCACCAAGGAAAGATTAAATTCTAATAAGTTTACATCAGACTTATTTAATACCTACTGTGAAGAACATGTAATATATAGACAACCATCAACTCCTATAACTCCACAACAGAATGAGATAGTGGAGCGAAGAAACAAAACTATATTAGATGTTGCAAGGAATATGTTGCTGGAAGGAAATGTGTCACATGTTCATTGGAGAGAAGCAATTGGCATTGTTGTGTACACCTTGAAAAAAATTTAGATCAGAGAAGGTACAAGTAAGACTCCTTATGAATTATGGTTTGATCATACACCTACTGTAAAATATTTTAGAATATTTGGAAGTAAATGTTATATCAAAAGAGATGATGAGATAGGGA
>MU225962.1:1245652-1285958 GCA_018584345.1 Thuja plicata | reverse complement strand
TAAATAGACATGATTTTCCTTAATTCTAGGTTCTTGATTCTTGATTCTTGGCATGAAAAACAATCCAGCCAAATTGATTTATGGCTTTAACTCCTGATTTATCTCGTAGTTATCTTCTTGCCAACTGCATAAATCACTTACTTAACTGTGGTTGAATAAAAAAAATAAAACAACCAGTTAAGTCTATCCTTTAGCTTTGCCAACTAGATATTTTGTCATTTTCTGATCTCTCTGTTTCATCAGTTAATTCTGCAGTTTGTCGCTGGTGACAACTGCCAGTTCTGTCGGTGTCGCTTCGGTTAAATTCAGGATCTCCGTCCGTCGGGCAACATTGTTTTTACCTCATCGGGTATCATGTGATTCTTCTTTGTCAGGAAATACTATCTTCTACTCGTCGGGCATCACTGTGACTTTAATGTCTGTCTTTACCGATGGTGTGCACTCCGCCGGTGTAGTCTGTCACTTAGTGAATACTAGACTTTTATGCATTGCTGGAAGCATAACCTTTGTTCCATTGATTCTCTAAAGTCTTTGGCATGATCATATAGATGATATCAAGTTGACATCAATGACAATACAAACCATTAACTGATTTAATGTCTTGCATCATCTTCAACTTAATATAGTCAATCATTTAATCAGTTACATGTCATCAACTGAAAGTGCCAATGTGAGGATAGATGAAAAGTTTCAGCTTTAGGAAAGAATGTATTAATGTGGTTAGATTAAAGAGATGAAAGAGGTCACTGTTGAACCTGAAGAACCTTTGATTATTGAAAATGAAATTGAAGATGAAGTGAATGAAGTTACTACAACTCCAAAGACTTTGAGGTATGTTAAGAAGAACCATCCTAAAGATCAAATTATTGGTGATGCAAATAACGGTATGATGACTAGATCTAGAGTTAGAGATGAAATTTGTTTGATTTCTCAAGTTGAGCCGAAGACTACAAATGAAGCATGTAGAGATGAATATTGGAATAAAGCTATGGAAGAAGAACTTGAACAAATAAATAAACACAATACTGGGGAATTGGTTCCAAGACCTAAAAACAAAAATGTGATAGGAACTAAATGGGTTTTCATAAATAAGATGGATGAGGAAGGAACAGTGGTAAGAAACAAGGCTATATTGGTGTGTAAAGGCTACTCACAATAAGAAGGCATAGACTATGAATAAACATTTTCTCATGTTGCTAGGTTGGAAGCTGTGAGATTATTTCTTGCTTATGCTGCACATAAAGAATTTAAAGTATATCATATGGATGTGAAATTGACATTCTTGAATGGTGATATGGAAGAAGAAGTTTACATTGAGCAACCTGATGGATTTCCTTTGACAGAAGATGGAGACATGGTTTGTAAGCTGAAGAAAACATTGTATGGATGAAAACAAGCACCTAGAGCATGGTATGAAAGAATGGACAAGTATCTACTTCATCTTGGTTTCAGAAAAGGAAATGCAGACAATAATTTATATTTAAGAACTGATGAAGATGGAATCTTAATCATAGAAGTTTTTTTTGATGATATCATTTTTAGAGGCAATGATAAGATGAGTAAAAAGTTCTCTAAAGAAATGGAAAATGAATTTGAGATGTCAATGATCGGTGAAATGAAATTTTTTCTTGGTTTGGAAATTAATCAGACTAAGAATGGAATTTTTATATCTCAGACCAAGTATCTTAAGGAAATATTGAAGAAGTTTGAAATGGAAGATTGTAAACCTGTTGGAACACCTATGGTGACTGGACATAAACTGACTAGTAACGATGAGACTCAAAGTTTAGTTCAAACAAAGTATAGATCCATGATTGGTGGTCTACAATATCTAACTCGCACTGGACCAGATATTACCAATGCAATTGGTATTGTGGCAAGGTATCAAGCAGATCCCAAAGAGACACATCTTGCTGTTGTGAAAATAATTTTCAGATATTTGAAAGGAACAACAAAATATGGATTATGGTATGAAAAATTAGATGATTTTATTTTACAGGCTTATATTGATGTTGATTGGGAAGTTAATGTGGATGATAGAAAGAGTACTAGTGGTGGTGCATTTTTCCTTGGGAGAAGGTTGGTTTCTTGATTGAGAAAGAAGCAGAACTATATTTCTCAATCTACAGTTGAATCAGAGTATGTTGTTGATGTAATAAATTGCACACAAGTTGTTTGGATGAGACAAACGTTGAAGGACATTGGAATAATTTTTGAAGAATCAGTGGTTATCCATTGTGATAACACCAACACAGTGAATATGTCGAATAATCTTGTAATGCATTCAAATACTAAACATATTTCTATTAAGTATCATTTCTTGAGGGAGAAGGTAGCAGAGAAAGAAAGAAAACTAGAATATATTAGCACAAAGGAACAGATAGTAGATATATTTACAAAACCTTTCCCAAAAGATTCTTTTGAGTATCTCAGAAGCATGCTTGGGGTCAGATCCCCTCGTGATAATTAATTGATGCAAATATCCATCAGTCCAGTTGCTTTCAGAGCTATATCATTTTCTGGACTTGATGTATGGATCTACTCCTCAGGGGGAGAAATCAAAGGAACACTAGAGCACATTTGGGTGATCTTGCATCTGGCTATTGGACATGAAAATTTGAAAAAACTATAGAAGATTAAGGATGAGTTATGGAACCCTTTTCCATTGCTGCCAAAGGGGGAAGGAATCTATGTGAAAATCCCTACTATTTTGGGGAGATTTGTGTTGAGGATATTGAGAATATTGTATTGAGACTAGAAAGTACTTTTGAGTTGTTTTTGGGTTGATGGATTTTCCCATATGTTGTCATCAATGCAAAAGGGGGAGATTGTTGGATGATATCAGATTTGGATAATATTCATGCTGTTGATATTCATTTTTTTTCACTGATGTCAAAATATGTTTCTACGAAGAAGACGAATTGGTTACTTGACTGACAGAAGTGCACGGACATTGTACAGATGTTTCAAAATGATCAAAGTTGGTTATATGAAGAAGGATATCTGTTGACCTTATTCCTAAGGTTGCTTGGCTTTATGTTACATATTGAGGATGTTACAATTGATTTAGTGAAGACTTGTTTCTGGACTGTAATTGTGATGCTTGACAGAGTAGGTCTATGTGTTTTGGGTATATCTTACTGGCGAAGATATTTTAGATAAATTGAACTTACTGGAGGACAGAAGAAATATTTTGGAATATTGGATTGTGTTCAATTGGTGTGAGCATTTTGGTGATGTCACCTGTAGTGTGTATTCTGGAGGAGACCTATTTGGTGGTCGACTTCAAACATGTAGTGTGTAATATGAATTGTGAGCATGGATTGCGGATCTGGAAGTATAATTGATGGATTGTATTTGATTTTTACTTGTTATAGGTACCGTGTGTATCTTAGCAAGGGTTTAAACAATTATTTGTATATTGGGAAAGCCTAATTGGCCAACCTAATTAATTATTTATGTATTAGGAAAACTTAATTGGCCGACCTAATGAATTATTGTAATAGGGTATATATAAGTGATATTTTATTTTGGAAAGATGTGGTAGTGAAAGATATTGAAAAGAAAGAGAAGTAAAATTTGTGAGGCTTGTTTGGCTGTTAGATGTAGAGCAGAGTTTGTGACATGAATACTTCATTGGAACTGACCAAGAAAAAATAGTTGCTATTAGACAGTTCACTGGATTGTATATTCCTATATACACTTGTTCAGATTGTGAATCCTTAAGGGTGGCTTTAACCTTCTTTGGGAAGTGTGCCTAGGTAGTGAGCCTACTACTTTTCTTGACTCCTAACAGGGTTTGTCTCCTAACAGGGACCGTGTATTGTAATGTTGTATTAAGCTCCTAACAGGGCTAAATCTTTTAACATGGATACTATACTCTCAGTACATTATTTGTGGGTGCTAATTCCCACCAGGGTTTTACCTTTAACAAGGTTTCCTCGACAACAAGTATTGCGTTATTGTGTTGGAATTTACTATGTTATCATTTGCATTGAATTTTTGGTTTACAAATTTTAAAGTTTAATAATCTATATCACAACTTATTCACCCCCCCTCTTAGTTATCTTGTGGACTGTTATTCCTAACAAGGTTCCCGGTTGCCTAGACCCTTAAAGAAAGATCATCTAATCAGGGATGTCCGAGATATGGTTGTGATGCTGAATAGTGTAAGAGGCAACTTGAGTGATACCCTTTGGGAAGATTAGATGTACATATTTATCCAGGCTATCTTGGATGAAGGGAAATATGTTGATTAAGCTTAAGTGATTGTAGAAAAACTCCACGAGGATTTGTCTTAGTCAGTGGAGGCATCTAGCTTTTAGATGTCCTCATATCTCTTTTATATTCTTGCTATTTTTAAAAATTAGGATGGCTTACCGCATGAGTTATGGAGAGGATACATGACAATTTATGAGTACCATCCCCTACTCCAGAGGAGGAGGAATCCTGATAATTTTTGGAGAGTTCAAGATGTTTTCTTATCTAAGCTCGTCTCTGAGCTAAGAGGGAAGATTAATTACAGGTTGTATGGAGAATCCATGGAATTAATAAAGATTTTTGGAAGATTTTAAATTCAGTTCCCAACTTTTAGTTTCCTCTGAGTTGGAGGTTTTAGTAGATAACCCTTAAAACTCCCAAGGTATTGCCTAGACAAATGTATTTTGTTGGAGGTTTGTAGATAGTTGCTTCAAGTAGAGAAGAAATATAAGCTTAGGAGAGGAGTTAGTTCCCTGTTTCCAATTGACCTAGGTCACTACTAGTTTAGATTGATTCATAACATATATGCCTTGGACGCAGAGTTGAGAAAAATGAACCTTCAGTGTTATCAGAAGAGGAGTATTTTTTACAATAAGCAGTTTGTAGCATGTCATTTCAAGATTGATGCTACCTTTCTCCATCAACCAGAGATAGAATATTATTGGTTTGACTGTGTTAATGAATTATAAGTGGTGAGGAGGTTGCATTCTAGATTTACTTTGAGACAAGTTGTTTCCCTACGTTTGTCTTTTAACATTAAAGGACTTGAAATTGAAGATGAAGAAGATGTATTAGAATCTAGGTATGTAGAATCAAATGATGATGCAATTGTTAGGAAGATATATTGGAGGAAGAATGAGGATGAGGATGTGAATGCTCTGTCTCAAGATGTATTCAAGAGATTAGAGAAATGGCTTAAAGATAAGGATAAGAAGAAACAAGGAACAACTAGATCAAAAACTAGAAAAAGTCCAAGAATTTCAAAAATTGAATCCTCACCCGTACATACTGATAAAGTTGAACAATTTCTTTCTGCAGGTGAAACAGAATATGGAGCAGTAACCCTTCCAAAAGATAAAAAATTAGTCTTCGACAAACCTGTAAGAGTCACTAGAACCAAAAGTAGGAGAAAAGAAAAGACTAACAAGGTCCCCTATATCATTCTTGATTCAGAAATAGAGGAAGGAAATACAGGGCTTCAAGAAAAATCCAAGATGGACAGAACTCCAGCTAATATCTCTAGAACTAAGGGACAATAAGAATGAGTAGGTCAACAATATTTAGCAATACTAAATATCCTAGCTACTCAGATTCCTACAGGTACTACTACCCCAAAAAAAACTGGTTAGAGTTGTCAGTGAGTAAGAAATGAAGAATTGTCCTTGTTTCAACCCTTGTTGGAGACCTGGTTAGTAAGTATCTGGGGAAAACACCAAGAGTGAAAAATCCAAAAATGTAAGCCATGCTTGATGTGGATTTGAAGACAGGTCATTAGATTGCATAAATATTTAATCCCAATTCTGATAAGACCAGAAAAGAGGTCACTGAACAAGACTTCAATGTGGAGAAAGTAGATCTGGGTTTGGCTACAAGGGCTGCTGATTTGAAAATCTTGAACTCGTCTAATAAAAATATTAATAATAGGGTGTGGAAAGATGTCGAAGACAAGAAAAAGTTGAAACAAGCTCTTTGAGAGATGGCAAAATATATTCAACAGCTACATGGTCCTATTCCTCAACCCCTATCTATGATCCCTATCAACTTGGATGTTAAGTCCCGAGAGAATCAAAGGTTCCTAGATCAAGTTCATAAGGATAGATCAACATCTAAGAGTTTCTTCAACTGGACATAAAAGATCACCAAAGAAGTCACCAAGTTCACTCATGATTTTGATGATTTATTCAAAAAGTCTAACACTTTAATTGTAGCAGTGGAAGCAAATTTTGAAGCATGGAAGAAAGAAAATATTAGCTAGAGACAATGGTGATAAATATGGAAGAAGTCTATACCTATGGTATAGACAAATTTCTTGCAGAAAAGGAAGTTCCTGGAGTTGAAGAAAATTCATTGTTTTTGACTAAAGTAAATGTGGAGTGGAAAAGTGCACTCTATGAGAAATTTGTTGAAGAATCCACTCAGATCATAAAAGCACTGAATTGTGTGAAGGAAGTCACAAACACTTATATTGATTGTCTGGGTAAAAAAATTATGCACGAAGCAAGAGATGGGATTGATATTGCTAAGATGCTGACCTCCTATGATGAAAAGATGAAAAGATTGAAGAAAACCAAGGATATAGAGGAAAATGAATTTTCAGTGATTGCTCGAATAGAGTCATTGGTGATTATCGACTATGAACAAATGAAGTTTCTTAAGGAAAAGCTTGAATAGATGCAAAACTGCAAAGACATCTGGGAATAGAGGTTCGAGACCATTGCCACACCGA
This sequence comes from Thuja plicata, assembly GCA_018584345.1. Lineage (NCBI taxonomy): Eukaryota > Viridiplantae > Streptophyta > Pinopsida > Cupressales > Cupressaceae > Thuja > Thuja plicata. Next base: position 1,279,252 of record MU225962.1, on the reverse strand, counting down.
ACCAGGAGATGCTCGTGATCTTCTCGATAGCTTTCAAGGAATGGAGCACTACACTAGATGCCACCAAGGTCGCTAAAGATAATGCAGTTAGGAATGACCAATCGGTCAATTAGTAATTTTAGAGGATAGTTCTAATTTTCATAGTTTAATGTTATTTTATGCTATTTTCAAGGAAAATCAGTTATTAAAAATTGAATAGCCCTGTGTGGATTTATATACAATTTTTGATGACCATTGTACGATTGATTCTTTGGGTTTGGAAAGACATCACTATACTATCCTTATTTTCAGTAGTTTTCTTTGCTATATACTGTGAAAAATCTTGACATATGAATATAATATTAGTTGGTTTATAATAGATTACAGTATTTTCATTGATCAGATGGTCTGATGAAATGTATCGATTTTAATTTCAGTTGAGATTAAATTTTAATACTACTTTGATCTGTGCTTATGTTTTGAGGTTTTATTAGTTATCTTTTCAAGATATGACATCAGGTTGAATCAGCCTTTATAAAAGTTTATTCCATTAGATCGGAGTCAGTTGGATCATGATAGTTTAATATTTTTCCTAAATCTTAAGTATTTTATTATAAATTCATAATGGAATGTTGCTATCCTTTCATGCTTTATGGTTAAAAGTATTTCCCAATTTGATTATTTTATAATAAAGGTTCTTAAATATTAATCTTTATAGAAGGTAGTTTCTCCTTTGAAGCAGAGAGTATAGTCATGAGAAGCTAACTCAACTGTTAGTGTCAATTTTCTTTCTGAATTGGGTTAAGGATTCATTCATTCATTTATCTTTAAGAGAAGGAAAATATGTTCACTAACATTGAGGATGATCAACACATCGTCAAAAATATTCTCCTTTTCCTTTAATATCCTATTATTACTTTCCTTCCACAAGTGCCAACAAACATGTAGGGGAATTAGCTGCCAAAGTTGCTTGATAAGAGGGTGTGATGAAGGGCACTTCCAACCACAAAAAAAATGTTAAATATCCCTTTTAAGAACCCATTGAATATTAAAATTCTAAAAAAAAATCTGCTAGACTTGGGAAGCAAAGTGATAATGGATGAAAATGTGGAAAATTGTCTCCTCTTCCTATTGCAAAGGGTACACCTGTTCGGGAACTGAAAACCCCTTCTTCCTCAAATTATCTAGAGTAAGGAATTTTCCATGGAGTGAGGTCCACTAGAATAAGTTAATCTTTGGAAATAGTTGTGGGTTTAATACCTTCCTCTAGTAGTTTGAGTCCCTAAAATACTTTATCAACATATTGTGGGTTGATTTAACAAAGAAAGCCTCATATGGATTTTCATCCAAATAAATGTATCCTCCTTGTGAAACAAAGGAAGCCTCGCCTTCCTTATAAAATATTGAAGTTCAACAACCCTTGGGAGAAGGTCAAGCCAATTTAAAAGACTTTGTTCAAGGTTTTTCCACTCACCACGAGGATTAGTATATTCAGCAACATAAGTGCCAAAGAGGATTTTTTCCTACCTCATTAAAATATTGTAAGAATTTTCAGCAAGGGGTTTGTCTCCCAACGACCGGTCTTCCCAGAAACTAATTAGCTTTCCATTGCCAAATTGCCATTTCATGCCTTCTTTAATTAGAGGCCTGCATTTAAGTATATCTTTCCAAATCTTTGATCGAGATGGGAGGCCATCCAAGTCCAAAGCACGATAGAAGTGTTCATGATTCAAGTACTTGGACCTCATAATCCCTCACCAATCTACTTTGCCAACAACAAGATTCTAACCCAATTTGGCAATCAGGGCTTTATTAAAATTAGTCAGCTTTCTAATCCCCAAATCTCCTTGATGTTTTGGGTGGCAGACTGTGTCCCAATTAACAAGAGCCAATCTTTTATTTTCAAACAAAAATATTTGAAAAAAAAAAGAGAAAATTTATAAAACATCACCAGTCATAAATTATTAATGACCATTAAATTTTGTTTAAAATTGCATTCAATTAAAAAATATCTAACATAAAATTATATCTAAATCTTTTGAGGCACACTCATTTTCTTTACTAGTAAAATTAGGAATTGAAGAACAATTAACATTTATTCATATTTGGCAGGAACTACGCTCTTCTATAGCCTTGTTTATATAGAAATTGGTAAAAAAAAATTATTTAAATATGTCTATTATTTTTTATTCTTATGATTTGAATGTGATATCTATATGTAATTATTTAGTTATTTTACATGTATTAAGAACTACATATTGTACGTAATAAAAACCTACCTATCCAAAACAATCACTAAAACATGCAAACACAAGGATTAGTCGTTAGATTCAATGAAGGTTAGCATATTCAAGTAAAAGACTCAAAAGATAAGAAGTTTACACCACAACCTCCGATGAGCCAAACAAGTGCACCCAAGACTTGTTGATTTGCTCTTAGATATATTTGTGGGTGTGCTCTCCCAACACAATAAACTAAATCACACTTAATGATTAAGAATGCAAGCTAAATGATCAAAAGAGTGAAGAACTCAAGAACAAGTATTGAGAAACTTGTCTCAAGCTCTCACCATGATTGAGAATGCAATATTAAACTAAGATGATATGAATGAAAACAAAAACTAAGATTCATTTCATTAGTCCTAAGATGTGATATCTAGATCCAAACTTGAAATGAGATCATGAAAGTATGAGAATGAACTACAAATCCTAAAGCTATGTTAGCATGATAACAATGCAAAAGTGAGTGATTTCTTTGCTCTTGGAAAGAGCCCTATTTATAGATTTTTGGAGGGAAGGGAAGGGCTTGGATGAGGTGGAGAACATGTGGCATCCACATAGATGCCACATGGAGGACATAAGGGCAAAAGGACATGCCATACAAAATTAAAACTCAAGCCTTTAAGGTTTGAGTGGCTCAAGGTTGCTCACACATGTATGAGAAAACCTTGGAGAGTGGAGTGGGAGACCAAAAGTGGTTGCATTTAAGGAAGTTAGGTGGCCTCCTTGGGATGGGTTTCTCACACATATGTGAGCAACTCATTAGCACTAAAAAGGTGTAGGAATCACCTTTTTAGCCTAATAAGTGGGATTAATTAACAAATAGCTTTATTAGGGTGAGTGTGATGGGTGGTAGGGTAGGTTTCTAAGTGGGGCTTAAGAGAAACTCAAATTAACCAAGGTTTAGAAGATTGTTAGAAAATGTGAGGAATAAATAAATTAAAATTTATTTAAAAAGGGATTTATGGAGGTCATGTATCAAATAAAGTTTAATACATTAGAAAGGTATAATATCTAAATTAAATTTAAATACTATAGATAATGAACTATATTTAATTAAATAAATTTAACTAAATAAAATAGAAGAACATAACAAATATAGTTAATTAATTAAAATTAACTATAATGTTACAAGAATATATTTTTTTGATCGGTAACAATTTTTGTACTCATTGGTAATAAAAAGAGGAATTACATCATAATTCCAATTGCGAAGGTTGGCCAACGCATTACAAACATATATCATCCCTACCCCACAAACATATATAAACGTTATTCATAAAAAAGGGCATTAACACCCTAACAAAAAACAACAGCATCCAACACACAAAGGATCACAAAAAAGCATTTTAACTGCCCCAGGAATGGCACCGTCCACCTCCGCTAGCCCTTCGTGCTTAGTATTTGAAGCACTATGCCACCTCCTCCCTTGAGAAATTGGGAATGGTTCGGTCATCCTGAACTGACCTTGGTGTGCTAATAAGACTAGTTCCCTGGCGACTCATGCTACCCATTTCACTTGTGCCCACCTCTTTCTGAGCTCTCCTCTCAATCTGGTGTTGCAGCGACTATCCTTAAGCTGTCACACTTTTGCAAGGCATCAACTTCACAAATCCCCTCCTTTCCTCACTCTGCACCCATATCTTCTCCTACAGGAATGCCACAACCTTCTTCCACCCTTTCTCAGCCTGTGGTACATGCACCCCTTGTGGGTTTGCCAAAGACCAGATGACTAGGGGTTGAACCAAAGTATCCCCTCCCCCGATAAGCCTCCATGGCTCTTGTCCCATCTCCAACCCTTGCCCCAAAACAACTCTGTCCACAATTTCCTCTAGCCCCTGCAGCCATTGTAGATCAACACATGTTTCCACTGCCCTTCTGACATCCTCCTTGGTCTCACCCACTATCAACGCCAGTGCCACAAAGAGCGAAGCCACATCCAAATTGGAGCGTCTCCTCCAGTAGGAGTCCAGATACTCCACACCAAACATTTTCTAGATGCCTTCCATGAACTCTGGAGCATCGAACATGAAAATGTTCCTCAAACGCCTCACCGTGATCTTCCCCTCATACGATTGCGTCTCACAATCTGATTCGAGCGCAAAATTTGCCTCCATCTTCTACTCTGCACTAGAAACCCCATGAACCGTTCTACCTTTCCTTCTTGAAATCACACCCTTTGGACAATCTGGAAGGATTTGCTTCGCAGGGTGCCAATAAATAATTGCAAATACTATCACATGCGAGGACATGATATATCTTCAGTGCCATCGGGATTAATGGTTCATTAGTACTCCTTCATTAATCAGATAAGATGCTTTAATTGGGGTATTCATTTTATTTTCCTCTTTTTAATCCAAGTCAAGACTTCTAAGGTCTTCATGAATTTCATACTGAGTCCCCAGAGCTACATTTGCACCCATATTGGCTAGCTTGTCTGCCACCTTATTAGCCTCTTTGTAGACATGGGAAACCTTAAAGTCCTCAAACTCCTGTAACAGGCACCTAATCTTCTTGATGTGTTTGCCAAGATGCCACGCTACTAGCTTTCCTCTCGTTATTCTATTAGTGATTATCTCTGAGTCCCCTTTAAGGTGCACTCTGCGGTTCCCAATTTGGCTCCTAAGACTAAAGCCTCTTTAGCCGCTACACTTTCTACCACATTATTTGTACCATCCTTCAATCATTTGGCCACAAAATCAAGAGTGTTTCCCTGATGATCTCTTGCTATATAACTGCAGCCAGCGACCCCCAAGTTTCCCCAAGCAGCTCCATCAAAGTTAATTTTCACCCATCCTTCCTCTGGTGGTTGCCAAAATACCTTCTTCCTTTTCTGTTTAGGATTAACCCTTGAAAGCCCATCAACGGGCCTATGTTACAAGCATATTAATTAAATTAATACAAGGATGATTTTTGACATCTACAATTTGCCCCTAATTGATGCGACGTCGAAAGTGGCGTCGTGTCAAAGAAAATAAAATGTCCTAGAAGGAGTAGAAAGACCTAGGATGACGATGGTAAAGGAGTGTGCCACCTTGAGAAAATAATAGAAAAAAAAAATTATAAATTTTTTTCAAAAAAGGCGGGAAGAGGGAGAAAGACAAATTGCATGGCATCACTTAGGTAGCTGGATAGGGGGAATAAACAAAAACCTTTCCAAGAGAAAAATAATTATAAATAACTATAATGCAACCTAAATACATGATTTCCACGGGATTTATATTGTGTTAATGTTGGAGAGCACACCCTAGTTTTATTTTGCAAGAGAAGGTATGCACCATGTGTTAGAAAACACAAGTGACATGGTTCCTTTGCATGGACTAGACTCTTAGACAAATAGGTTTTTAGGAACAAGGATGCAAGATATCAGGAATGATGGAACCTATGAAATGTTACTCATGAGGAGACGCAGTACACCTAGATCTTTTTAGGGATTTGGTATGCATGAATCCTACCCCCAGTGAGGCATACATAGTCATAACTAAACATCAAACATAAATTTACTAACAAGCTATTAAAAATAGATCATACCAAAAAGGACACGTATTCCAATAGGCACTTTCCATGATAGACCAAGATATTAAAGTTTGAGGCAGCCATGAGAAGGACACATTGAAACACAAGATAAAATCAGCAAAAAGGCATCCTGACCAAACAGTCATTCAGTCCAAAAGTTCTTACCATGAACAAGTTTGATGTGATGATTGATTTAGAAGCTGACATCAGAAGGATGCATCTTGATGGGCAAAAGATCGATTGATTGTGAAAATGGAGATTCACTAGCAATTGCTTGTGAAATAGAATAAAGCTGAGAAAGTCAATCTATATGTTGATTTGGTGAAAAACGGTCACGATCATTGGGTCTGGAATAAAGATCAATGTTATGGGGTAAGCTCAGTTGTGCAGGAATGTGATCTTATTGCGGAAGTGGAAATCCATTAGGAGACTACCTGCATAGATATGGGTAGTGAATTTATTATGGAAAGGCGATGGATGCTGCATAAAAGATGGTCAAAATGGATGGTGGATCTGACTACACATGGTGCCTGAGATAGGTTTTCACCATGGTACTTATCCATTGCGCTAGTGAATTGGTTTTCATAAATGGATGGATTTCATTTCTCTTTTCGTTTTGCTTTTTTTATGTTTTTATGTTTTTTGCTTTTTTTTTTTTTTTTTAATTTAAATTTTTTTTAGGACTTTTTGCAATGTTTTTGGATTTTTTCCTTTTCTATTTTTTTTGGATTTTGACTATTTCTACTATACAATGGATTGCTGAAGGATCAAGCGTAGAAGCGCTTGAGATGCAAGATATTTACAAGATCAGGGACCGAATCTCCTTCTGGTGTTGCAATCTAATAAGCTCTGGATCCAAACTTTGTTGTGATTATAAAGGCCCCCAACCAGTTAGGCTTAAATTTTCCTTTCTTTTCACGGTTTTGGAGGTTCTTCATGTTGTGTTGCAGGACGAGATCACCAACCTCAAATTAGCAAGGTTTGATCTTCTTGTTGAATTGAAGGCGGAGGCAATTTTGATACACGCAGAGGTGGTTTAGGGCATTGAGGTATCTCTCATCAAGGAGTTCAAGCTCTTGCATGTGAGCAAATCTGTATTCTTCTTCAGACAATAGATTCTTGAGAGAATTTCTAAGGGAAGGGAGATCAATTTGAATGGGTAGAACAACCTCAATATCGTAGACAAGGGTAAATGGAGTGGCTCCAGTGGGGGTACTAATGGAAGTGCAATAGGCCCAAAGGGTGAGATTAAGGTGAAGGTACCAATTGTGGTCAGCATCATCAACTATTTTCTTGAGGATTTTGAGGATAGTTTTATTCGTAGCCTCTGCTTGACCGTTACCTTGTGGGAAATACTTGGAAGAGGAATGGTGGGTAATGCTAAATTTTCTACACAACTCTATGATATCCTTGTTTTTAAAAGGTCCTCCATTATCAGTGACAATGTCCTGAGGAATGTCATAGCGATAGATAAGGTAGTTCAAAATAAAATTCAAAATCTATTTTCTAGTAGTGTAGGTAAGAGGAACAACTTTGACCCACTTGGTAAAGTATTCAGTGGAGGCAAGGATGTATTTATGGTCATTGGAAGAATTGAGGAAAATCTGGCCAACTAGGTCTTGGCCCCAGCGGGAAAAGTGCCAAGGGGTGATGGTGGGATGAAGGGATTGGGAGGGAGTGTGTATCAAATTGTTGTGTTGTTGACAAAGCACACATTTATTCACATAGTTATAGGCGTCCTGCTCTATAGTAGGCCAATAGTATCTAGTGCATAACAATTGTTTGGCCAAGGTGAGCCCACTAGAATGGGCTCCACAGATTCCTTGATGTACCTCCTCTAAGGATGTTTGTGCTTCATCAAATTTCAGACACATTAGAAGAGTTCCATCAAAGTGATTTCAAAACAAGGTATCATCGAGAATAGTGTAACGAGAAGTGCAACAAATGAAGGTTTTTCATTGATTAGGTGTTAAGGCAAGTGGGGTATTTCTATCATTAAGGTAGGAATAGATTTATTGATACCATGTGGAATTAGGATCAATAATTTCACACACCATTTTAGGTTTTGGTTGGTCATAGGCAGGGACCGTAAGATTCTCAATGAGAAACTCATACTGTGCACTATGTTCTGGCATGGTAATCATGGACCCAATGATAGCCATTGTGTCAGCTACTTTGTTGTTTGTGCGGGGAATTTACTGGAAGACCGAGTTAGTGAAATGTTGTTTAAGGTCTTCAGCTGTGTGGCAATAGGGAAGCGGTTTATCATCCTTTGTTCGATGTTCATCTAGAACTTGTTTGATAACCAATTATGAATCACCTAATACTAACAAATTGATAATCTTCCATTGTATGGCCTGAAAAAGTCCAAGTACAAGGGCTTGATATTCTGCAATATTGTTGGTACAAGGAAATTGTAATTTGTAGGACTTAGGGATGAGGTCTCCTTGCATTGTAACAAACAAAACTCCTGCTCCCGACCCTTTTTGAGTAAAGGATCCATCAAATAAAGTTTCCATGGGATACTCAAGGAAAGATTGAGGACTGATTCATCTGGAAAATCTGTGATTAGTGGATGATTTTTGTCAACAGGTGCTTCAGCTAACTGATCTGCAATGACTTTTCCTTTTATAGATTTTTGATCCACATAAACAATGTCAAATTCGCTAAGGATCACAACCCATTTCACTGTATGACCAGTAAGAGCAGCTCTTGATAAGAGATACTTGAGTGGATCAATCTTAGAAACAAGGTGAATCTTATGATTAAGAATATAATATCATAACTTTTGTGTGCAGAAGACAAAAACTAAACATGCCTTTTCAATGATGAAATAATTCAACTCATAACCGATAAGTGCCCTGCTGAGGTAGTATATTGTTCGCTATTTTCCAGTTTCATCTAGTTGTGCCAAAAGAGTGCCTAATGCAACCTCTATGGTAGATATGTATAAAATCAGAGGATGGCTAGCAACAGGTGGCACCAACATGGGTGGATTAGCTAGATATCCTTTTAATTTCTCAAATGGATTTTGACATAGGCAATCCCATTGGAACTTGATATTCTTGCACAGAAGATGAGAAAAGGGATGTACTTTATCTGCTAGCTATGACATGAATCTCTTGATAGACTAGAGCTTTCCTTGTAATCTGCGTAGCTATTTCAATGTTTAGGCGGTGGCATCTCTAGGATGGATTTCACTTTCTTTGGATCCACTTCTATTCCGTGTCATGACACAATGTATCCCAACAACTTACCATATTGTACTCCAAAGACATACTTCTTAGGATTTAGTCGAAGCTTGTATTTCTCCAATTGCTCAAAGATTGTAGTGAGAATGGGAATGTGTGATTCTCGTGTCTTGGATTTTCCCAAAAGATCATCTACATAGTCTTCCATGATGACATGCATGAGATCATGAAAGATAATAGTCATTTCTTGTTGATATGTTGCTCTAGCATTCTTAAGACCAAATGACATCACTTGATAATAGAAGGTACCCCAAGGTGTTGTGAATCTCATCTTATGTTTATCTTCGGGTGCTATTCTAATCTAATTATAACCAGAGAAGCCATCCATGAGGGACAACATCTCGTGTCCAACAATCAAATCCACTATAATGTTAATATTAGGAAGTGGAAAATCATCCTTAGGACATGCGAGGTTCAAGTCTCTAAAGTTCATACAGATGCAGATACCCCCAATAGGCTTGCCTACTGGTACAATGTTGGAGACCCATTTAGGGTAGTCTATAAGTCAAATCACTTCTGTATCAAGCATCTTCTAAAGCTATGCTTTGACTACCAATGCTACTTGAGGATGCATCTTGCAAAGTTTTTGTTTGTCAGGTTTCATGTGTTAGGAACTACGACAAGATGGTGCATGACAAGATCCGTATCTAGCCAAGGCATATCCTTGTAGGTCCAGGAAAAGTTGATTTTATGCTTTTGAAGAAACACAATCATTTCTTTCTCTTCTTGATCATTGAGAGATACTGCAATGTAGGTGATTTTTGGATTCTCTTATGTACCAAGATTGATCAGGATAGTGTCTTCAATGATCATGGAGGATATTTATGGTTTGATTATATGAATGGCAGATCAATTTCTCCCTCCCCTAGCACCTCAAAAAGGTGTTCACTAGAGGATGCATCCTTTATTTTGTCTTTTTCTTCATCCAAAGGTGCCTATGAGAGGTTTTCACCATGGGATTTTTTTGTATTTTCATTATTTTTTAATTTTTATTTTCATTTTCACTTTTGCGACTAAGAGAGTTGACCTGGCTACCAAAGTAGGCTTTCTCACTATAGTGGATATGATGCTCGTATTCTTGGAGATTATTAAGTCCAAAGAGAGGTAATACTACCTCGTATGAATCACAAATGTCTAAAGCTGGTGGTGAATCTTGCTGATCCTAGTCAATTAGTTTGGGGTTTGTGAGGGGAAGGAGAGGGGATGAAAGGTTGTCTTGTGTAATGGTGAGGACATGGGAAAATTCATTAAGGTCATCTTCAACATATTGGAAAGGGACTTCAAAAAACTCCTCTTCGGTGTCTAAATCCAATGTGGCTAAACAATAGTCCTTGGCAAAGTTAGTCTTAGTTTCTAAAGAGCCCAATTCTTGTCCGCGAGGATAGCCATTTGCAATGAAAATTTTATTTTTACCAGTTTCATTTGCGCTAAGGCTAGTGCCATGATATCCCATGCCTTCAATAATGGGGGTGGCCTTGATGTACTTTTCTTTAAGGAATGTCACTAGTTTTTCTTCTTCTTCACTGTAGAGCCATTCAAGGATGCTAGATTCCATGTGCTCATCTAATTAAGATCCGCAATGTTCAAAAGTGGTCTTTTTTCATTGCATAAGGTCCTTTTCCTTAGAGGCAGTTAGAAATGATGGTCTCCATAGGACTTTGGGGAAAAAGGGAGTAGTCCGATGCATAGAGCACTTTCAAAAAAAGTATTTTCCCATACCATGATCCATAAAAGTGATCTTCTTTTCAGACTCATGGGTTTTGTCTTCAGTGACCTTTTCTTTTCCTTTGGTTTGATCAACTACTGTCTCTAATGTCTTCTTTGTAGCCAAGGAGGTTTTCTCAATAGGTTTTTGTTTCTCAATAGGTCGACTGAACTCATTTAATGGAAAATAATTTGATTGTTTTCTTTCTAGTCTCTTGCAGTATTGAAATGGTTCAGGGTCTCCTAGAATTATAATCTATCTACCATGATGTGGAAACTTGAGGCATTAGTGGTAGGTAGAGGGTACACCTTTGATAGCATGTATCCTAGGTCGACCCAACAAGATGTTGTATGGTAGATCCAGGTCCAGCACATGACAAATAGTTTCAATTAGGTCCATGCCCACTTGTAGAGGTAGTGTGATCAAACTTGTGCTTTCTCATTCTTTGTCATCATAAGCCTTTATTGTGATTCTCTTATCTACATCTAGGAGGTCCTCATAAAGATTGATGTTTCGAATCATTTTCAATGTATACAAATTTAGGCAAGATCCACCATCTATAAGGACTCGTTTGATTTTAGTGGATAAGATTTTGGCTTCGATATGGAGCAGGGAAAACTTTGAGAAACCCCCTTCTGGGAAAAGGTCTAAAATATTGGCGAATCCTCCATTATTTGGGGGGGGCAGAATTTAATATTGTTGGTGAAATTTTTTAATTTGAACGGAAAAAATATTATTTGTACTGGCGATTTTTTTTCAATTATATGAAAATTCTATAAAATCTTGGCGAATCTTTCATTATTAAAAAAATGGTTATCCAGCTAAGCAAAAAGCTATTTTAAAGATTAAAGTGCTTTATAACCGTTGGATGATCCTAGATAGATGCCAGGAATTCTATTTCGGGCCAAGGTTTAAAAGGACACAAAGATTCCCCCAAAAGTCTCTAAAATAGAGATACACATCAAATCTATTTCAGGACAAAGTTTTCAAAGTCATAAAGTTTCATTGAAAGTCTCTGAAATAGAGACACATGTCACGTAACCTATACCCTAACCTTATATATCAACCACATATTGGTGAATATGGTTGTCAATTATGACAAGCTTTGAAAATTGTAGGCAAAATGTTTCAATTTATAGTGTCCAACAATTAATTTAATTGGCGATATTGTGATAGAAAAGGATAAAAATACATAAACCCATAGCTGATGGTCCTGGGAATTTGACCCAATATTTATAAAGTCCAAGTGACATGGACAACCTGATTTACACATTATATTCACCAAATCTTGGGTCGCGAACATGAGAGATTCGCCAAATGGTGAATATTGGCCACTAAAGTTTTCCTTGATATGGAGGAATTTATTATGGTGAAGGTCAGGACCATGGAAGTCTTTGTCAGTGAAAACAAGATGCTCTTGTGCAACTAAATTCCCAATCATAGCTTGGAACTTGGAAGCGTTGATATTTTTTGGAACATGGGATTCATTCAGAACATTCTCAAGAACTTCTTTGTGAACATGTGAGGTACACATAAGTTCTAGGATGGATATTTGTGTAGGTATCTTTCGTAACTGGGCCAATAGGTCATAATGTGAGGATGGTAGGCAGTAGTAGAGGGTGCAGCTGGTGGATTTGCAGATGTAGAGGGATTATCAGTGGTTTGGACAGTGACTATGGGTCTGCGCAGGGTAGCATTGCAATGGACAGGTTTGAGGGAATGGTTGCATCATGATAGACTTGTCGAATGGATAGGGACAAGTCTCATCGAAGGAAAACTCCTTTTTTTCCCCATTCTACAAACCAAACACAAGACCTTTGAGCTCGTTGACTTGTTGGGATAAATATGGAGTGCTGTGTGGAGTAAATTTTGGCCCATAAGTTTATCTTCCTCCAAATTGTACATTTGAAAACCTAGTTGAGGTCATACCGACTGTGGGAGGGTTATGTATTGATAAGCTCAAGATGTATTAATTGTAGACGTCTTCATGCCAATTTTTAGGAATGTAGATGATGTAGATTGAGGCATAGAGATCTGCCCTATGTTTTTGACATTAGCACTTTCATCTTGAGAGATATTCGGTGTCGTATGAATGTTATTGTGTAAAGTGATGTTGGGAAAAACACATAGGATCTGTTAGATTTATTCGCTGGTTAGTTGGATTGTTGATGCAGTTGTTGATACATGCATTGATGCGGGAACTGATGTAGAAGGCACACTAGTGGCTGCCTTACCGATGTCATGTGATGATGTCACATTTGAATTAGAGGCCATGTTCGTGCTTACAATAGTTGTAGCCTTACTGATGTTACTAGTGAGAAGTGATTTGTCAAAGTCAGTGGGCACCGTAATGCTATTTCGAATAAGGTTCAAGAAGATCTCTCCACTGTTTTGACTAATGACCTTTCAACCATTTCTAAGCTATACGGATCCCTAAGAAAATCAATCACTTGTGTAGGTCTTTCTTCTTGATCCACTAACTTGATTTCTTCATGCGCATTGGTTGTCACTGATTTGTGCTGCATGACCTTGAAAGAACTGATTAGTAAAAGGTTATCCTTGTCAAAGGAAGTGTTGAGTGTTGCATGCCTCATGTTTCTATCTTGGGATCGAGTAACTACCATACAATGACAAATTTAGAAGAATGAAAGATGAGAAATCCTAGATTGAACAATGAAAGTGGATGGAGCAAAGATCTTGTTCTTGGATTGACTTGATTTTGATTGATTGGATTGGATTGATTGATGCTTGATTAAGGATTGATTGATGATTGATTTTGATTTAAAGGTCTTAGAACAAAGCCTAGATATATCAAGACCTTGTGATGATACAAACACAAAAGGATTAAATTGGATGATATATTTTCCTAATTGAAGATAAACTTGTGATCTCAAGCAAAATAGGATATTACCAATGGATTTAAATTACTTGAGACAGACTAGTGGTCTACAAGCAATGTTGTGTTTGTCTAAGGATTAAGGTTTGCAATACTTTTGATTAAGGTTGTCCAACCTAAGAAAGGATTGATTTGATTTGAAGTCCAAAGAAGTTTGATTTAATGCTCCGAGAGAGAGAGGGTGATGTTTGATGATGATGGAAGAATGAGAAATTGATTTTGGAAACAAGAGGCTGATCTAGTCATATTGCTCAAGGGAAAAAAGCATGATTTATGCAATATTAGGCCATGAAGTTGCAAAATTTGTTGTTGTACACGATGACGTCAAATTTCTCGTAATGTTTCATTTCTTTCTTGATGAATTGGGTAATGTGTTAATATTCTTTGGATTTGCAATTGGTCTCTTTCTATTCTCGATTAGCTAGAGGAATCACAAGTTTAAATTTCTTGTGTTTCTTGGAATTGATCATATCCTATAGCAAAAAATCTAATTTTGAACAAGCAACTGAATGTTTTAGGACAAATGGTTTTAGGATCTCATAAAAGACCAAATTTTGAATGTTTTGGCAAATTTGGAAGCTTATTGTTTTAAAGCGGAGACAATAGTTCTCAGACGCAGATGACAATTGCAGGTCATAGACAGTGAAACTTCACTAACGAACGATCTTCGTAGACAACAATTCTAGGTCAGAGATGACAGTTTGTAGGCAGGACAACGTTTTTATGATTTTGGCAAATTTTGATCTCTGTATGATTTTCAGTGGATTTGTTCATTGGAAAGAACCAATTTCATCATATTGTGATATTGCTATCAGGATTCAACTGTGTAGTTTTTGAGTCAAACTCATTGACCCATAACTCATTGACCCACTACTCATGAATTATGGGTCAATGAGTTTGACTCAAAAACTACACAGTTGAATCCTGATAGCAATATCACAATTTGACTTGCTGTGGAAAAATATCTCCTACTTATCAATTTCATCATAGTCAAACCAGAAAATAACAAGCATGTGTCTCAACAATAATCCAATAAGGGACAAAGCAACCTTGAAGGATACAAGCAAGTGTGACAAATTTGTTTGTTGAGGATCCCGTTCATGTTTTGATTTGCCAATTTTCTTCAAGCACTTCAAACAAAACCTACCTAAGGAAATGACATAGCATGAAAATATTTGCCCTATACTTAGGCACACACACAAGAGCTAATCAGAATACGACTATCACCAAGCACACAATGGCTCTAGTCATGATGTCATATTAGCCAACTCCAAACACTCAAGGTGGCACGAATATATGAGTGATCTTGGGGAATTTAATATCTTCCTTGCACAAACATTATCACCTTTCAGGGGTGAACTGGATGGACCTCTATTTTAACAATTCTTAATAAGGTCCTTCGTTCATGGCTACCCCTTGTAGTTTTACAAGCAAAATTAAGGCCTATAGCCCTACAAGCACCCAAAATGTATAGTCTCGCAAGCAAGATTCAGACCTCTTTACCCTAGACAAGTTGAATGTATCCCCCTTGCAGTCTTGTAAACAAGATTGAGACCAAGATGGCCCTACAAGTGCCCAGTTAAGTGTAGTTTTGCATAGCAAGATTCAGGCAATGAGGCCCTACAAATGAAGGAGTATTAGAGATAGAAATAGTCATGTCTTTCCTCTCTTTGTATTGAAGAAATCTTTTGATTGTAGTGGGGTGGAGTAGCCAGGTCCGCTTGTTCCCCACTTGGGTCATTCCCAAAAGATTGCTCTCTTGGCAGGCCCTCTAAAGTATTAACATAAAGTAATAGATTGGTGATGAGAGGGGTCTAGATTTTTGATTTTCCCACAAGGGGAAAAGAGCATAGTCTCATACCTAATGTCATTTTCTCCCAAACACAGAAAACAATTTGTTCTTTCCCAAAAGATTTATTTGTCTAAAACAAAATAAACATGTCTAGATTTTTTATCTTCCAAAAGGAAGAGAGCATACTCCCCTAATGCTTATTTTGAATCACCCAAAAGATCTTCTAATTAATCTAGGTGCCTAAAAATAATATGCTAAAAAGCATGATCGTTTGGTTGAATGTATAAGTCAACCTGCAAGAACACAAGTGAGTAGTTTGAATGCTTATGTCTTCTCTCAATGTCCTACAACACACAAAGTCAGTGGTTTTATGTTTTATTTCTTAATAAATGGTGTTGTAAAACCTCTGAAAAGATTAGTAACACAAAATTTGACTCAAAATGATGAAAAATTTGTGAATCTGCGCAGATGACAGTGACAGACCGCAGATGACAGATCTACGCAAACAACTATTTACTGGCGCAGATGCCTAGACAATAATATGCACAGATGGTAAAATAAAGCATAGACGACAGTTTGTAAAACACAAAAAATTATACCTATATAAGACGTCAAAACAAATAGACGGTGATCTCAGGGCGCAGATGGCGAATCGGTGGAAATGATGAAATGCTTGCGCAGACGACAAAACAAAAAGGGTTAAGTTAGCCAAAAGCTTTAGTTAATAAACATATTCATTTTTAACAAATGTTTCCAGTGTTTAACTCTTAAAATTTGATACCCTGTCAAAAAACTGAGAGTTAAAATTGCAAAATGTATTTAAAAAGCATTTTAAAAACAAATCTTAGCTAAAGTTTTTGACAGGCAGGGACGACAGTTACAGGGTGCAGACGATGGAACTACACAAACGGTGATCTACACAAACGATGGTCTATAAATACAAACAATAGTCTCAGGGCGGAGATGGCTCTACGTAACGCTTTTCCAGAATCACAGAAAAATATGCCAATTTTGAAATTTTTGAAATCTTTAAGGGACATGGGTCCCACCGGGCATGCCAAAATGTATGTGATAAAAGCTACCTATCCAAAATAATAACTAAAATATGCAAACACAAGGATTAGTCATTAGATTCAATGAGGGTTAGCGTATTCAAGTAAAAGACTCAAAAGATAAGAAGTTTACACCACAACCTCCTATTAGCCAAACAAGTGCACCCAAGACTTGTTAATTTACTCTTAGAGATATTTGTGGGTGTGCTCTCCCAACACAATAAACTAAATCCCACTAAATTATTAAGAATGCAAGCTAAATGATCAAAAGAGTGAAGAACTCAAGAACAAGTATTGAGAAACTTGTCTCAAGCTCTCACCATGATTGAGAATGCAAGATTAAACTAAGATGATATGCATGAAAACAAAAACTAAGATTCATTTCATTAGTCTTAAGATGTGATATCTAGATCCAAACTTGAAATGAGATCGTGAAAGTATGAGAATGAACTAAAAATCCTAAAGCTATGTTAGCATGATAACAATGCAAAATTGACTGATTTCTTTGCTCTTGGAAAGAGCCCTATTTATAGATTTTTGGAGGGAGGGGAAGGGCTTGGATGAGGTGGAGCACATGTGGCATCCACATATATGTCATGTAGAGGACACAAGGGAAAAAGGACACACCATAAAAAATTCAAACTCAAGCCTTTAAGGTTTGAGTAGCTCAAGGTTGCTCACAAATGTGTGAGCAAACCTTGGAGAATGGAGTGGGGGAGAAAAAGTGGTTACATTTAAGGAAGTTGGGTGGCTTGCTTGGGATGGGTTTCTCACACATGTGTGAGCAACTTATTAGCACTAAAAAGGTGTAGGAATCATCTTTTTAGCCTAATAAGTAGGATTAATTAACAAATAGCTTTATTAGGGTGAGTGTGATGGGTGGTAGGGTAGGTTTCTAGGTGGGGCTTAAGACTAACTCAAATAAAATTCAAATTAATCAAGGTTTAGAAGATTGTTAGAAAATGTGAGGAATAAATAAATTAAAATTTATTTAAAATGAGATTTATGGAGGTCATGTATCAAATAAAATTTAATACATTAGAAAGGTATAGTATCTAAATTAAATTTAAATACTATAGAGAATGAACTATATTTAATTAAATAAATTTAACTAAATAAAATAGAAGAACATAACTATTAATTAATTAAAATCAACTATAATGTTACATGAATATTAATTAAATTAATATAAGGATGATTTTTTACGTCTAAACATATAAGATAATATGTTTTATATAGAAATTGGTAAATATTTAATTATGTCTATTGTTTTTATTATTATTATCTGAATATTATATCTATATGTAATTATTCATTATCTTTGTTTAAATCAATATTGACTACCATCATTTTTGTAGTTTGAACTTTTAAATATAAGTTTAATAATTTAGGTCATTGTTTCCTCCCCATACTAATAATTATGAGTCAATTAGATATTATTTATTGTAGATTACAACTTGAGGGCTATGTTTAAAAACTAATCCTAGTTTGTTTAGAAGATCTAAAAGAGAGAAAAATCACATAAATGTTATTATCTTATACTTAACATTTTCATACCTTTCACATTTTGGCACCTAATGGACCCATATCTCTGTTTGGTTTAAATGTAACCTTATATTGTTGTTTTCATTGGAAATCTTCAAGACTAACCTTGTACAACAAAGTTGAAGACAAACCTTAGGGTTTTCAAAGAATTCATCATACCTCTCAAAGAGTTACAATTGTTTTTTGCATATTTTTTAACTAGAGGTTAGGGGTCATATCATACGCCTATAATAAGAAAAATACAAGTCAAATCATCACTTTTGAGTGAGTTATGACAATTTTTAATTGTTTTTCATAGATTTTAACTTTTAGTCACAAATCAATAATTTAAAAAATAAATGAAAGTTCTAGAAAGGTCTCAAAATTATAAAAGGGATTTTGTTCTTTGCTTTTTAAATTTTGATGTCACATAATTATAAAATCAAAACTTTAAAATTAGGTTTTTTCATAAATGTACTATCTAGCGTGAAAATTAAGATTTTTCTCAAAGTTTTTACAATATTAGAAATCTTTCAAAAAATCAATAAGGGCATCTTCTTTGCATTTTATTTTTGAGATAACAAAATTGCAAAACAATTGGATCTTATTTTGCCTGTCAAAATGCAAAAAAATGAAATTGTAATCTTGCGACGAGCTTATATTTTATTGCAGTGTAACATTGCAGTGAAACAATAAGGGGATAAAAAAGGTGTTTGCAGATGGCTGCGAGAACGGGAAAGTAAACATTCTGGGCAAATCTTTTACCCTCTCGTTAGATCGTCTTGCAGAAATCACAGGTCTCCCTTTGGAGGGAATGCAGTTCTTGAAAGACAAAAAGAGGGAAACAAATCCTACAAGACCTTTCCAAAGACAGATGAGGAGCGAGCCATGCTCATTAAAGGTATCATGGATTATGTTAACTTGTCAAACATAAAGTGTATTTGGGTGTTCGTCATCAATGGTATCATGAAGTACTTCACGCTAGATGGCAGGTATTCTAAGGTCTATAGCTATCACTTCGTTCCTGTAAATCACTTCAGACACAACATTAAGGTTTCCTTCCCTTACTATCTATTAAGTTCGCTCAATCAGAGCATTATAGATCATAGGGTTAAATCCTCCCCTATCTTGCATGAGGGGTTAATTCTTTTGATTGCAGATTATGTCAAGAAGAACATTCCTGAGTCAATCCCAAAGAAGATTGACAATGTAAAACACAAGAGTACTGAAATGTCCTCTGGCAATAATACCAGCAAAGCGTCCAACAAAAAACCTACAAGGGCCCTGTTGAAGATGATATCACTCTATCAATCTATGATGACATTGAAGGTATGAAGATGGATGATGATGACCAGGATAATGACTCTTCCGAGGAAGATGGCTTTATAGGGGAGCAGATCAATAGAAAGGAGGTAGAAAATGATATCCCCACCATTATTGATAATAAGGATGAGAAAGGGGATAAAGAAGATACCCAGGATGAAACCCTAGATGAGATTTATGAAAAAATTGATAATCCTGTGGATAACTACATGATGACCAACATGATGACAGCGAGGAGCACAATAACATAAAAGATGAAACCCTTGACAATTCAGAGAACATGATTAATCTGGAGACTGGTGACCAAGGGCAAACCTAACCTAATAAAGGCAAGAATGGGAATAATGAGGAGAAAGTGGTAGTGGACGAGGAAGCTGAAAAGGTCCACAGTGATAAAATTTATATTGACCTTGAGGAGGAAACCTAGAAAGACAACAACAACAACCCTACTCCGCCTGAGAGCCCGAAGGCTAATAAAAAGGAGAATAATAATCAGAACCAGAATAGTATGGAAGAAGAGCCGTGGGACAAAGAATTTAAAGTGAAAAGAGAAGTTAATATCACTCACCTCCAAGCAGCTAGAAACAAGGATATGTATGGTTACAACATCGACAAATGGATTCATGACGATATTAAGGAGCTTCAACTCAGGAAGCTGACTAAGATAATAAAATTAGGAATGCAATCTTCTATTGATAATTTGAAAGCGCTTCATGCCCTGCTATAAGGGAGCTATAATGAAAGAGCTAAACATGAGGAAGATGGAAATCATGATACTCCTATTTTAGGCCTGGGGACCATAACCAGATAAACTACCAAAAAGATGACTAAGGTCCAAAGCAAAGACATTACCAATATGAGGGTCTCGATTCAGAATATGGAATCTCAGATGGAAGAGATTCAAATAATAGAAAACCAGATGGATGCTGCTAAGAAGTGAATCAACCTTGCTCTGTTATTTTTGCTGGGAGTTTCTTCGTACCTGTTTTCCTGGAAGTTTATTGTAGTAGCTTTTTGCTTTTTCTTGCTCTTAACTATGTAATCAGGGGTTGAACCCTTTTTTGGTTCTCTATCTATTGTTGGGACATAAAGTTGTTTTGTTGGTCCTAGTTGACTATATTTTATTTCTTTGTTAAAGGGTTTCAGGGCCCCTTCAAAACCTGTTGTTACCTTAATCAAAAACATTACTTTATGGTCGTTGAAAGAGTTTTATTATCTTTTCTATTATCATAAGTAATCAATTCATGCAATACATTTATTTTCTTTGGACGATCATGTTTGGCATGCTTCAAACATTTTATTTGAGGTCAATAAAGTAGTCAAGCGCCTTGAGTACTCAATACCCTTCTATCCACTTCAAAAAAAATCATGGAAGTTCCTTAACCTCCAAGTTTATTTATTAGAATGGAAAGATATGTGTATAACAAGCACTAGCTAACAAACCAATATATTTAGGTGACAGAAGATTGGTACACAAATTATAAGGGCTCTCTAGTCAACCTTGTGCTCCATAGGATCCCATTTTAATAGGGCATCAAGGCTTTCCAAAATGATCTCAAGACCAATAGTGAATTTGGTCTTTTAGGCCTAATAGGCCAATTAGCCTGAATTAGTGAGTTTTTCACACTTCTTTCACAATTTTCCCAAATAACCCCCCCCAAAAAAATTGGATATTATGACACCCTTTTCCAAGACATTAAATATTTTTTTTTTGTCTTAGGGTTCTAGGGTCTCCGTACAGTGGGTTCCTAGAATTAAGGGACAATAGGGCTAATTTGGCTAATTTAGTGCAATCAGATGATTTCTACTTAGAATTGTATCTTAATGGATTGGTCAATGCCTAATATTGCTAGGAGGTATCATTAGGACCTCTATTATTGCAAAACCATGCTTGGTTCCATTCTCCCAATCTTTCCTCTGCAATCAAAAACCATTAGAACTCTGGCAAACACCTAACCGGGTGCATAGGACTCGCCTAGGGCTTGCCTTTAAAAATAGATACCTTTCTCTCCTGAACTCCTAAAATCATATTTACACTATAAAAAGGATCCCCTACCATATTCACCCAGACCATGATGAAATTCACGGTTGGATTCTATGGGGGATCCATTTTGCTCAAATCTTCCCTGTCAACAACAACAACTGTGTAACTTACAAAACAATTTATAAATCTAATATAATGAACTCACATAAAATTTTAATCTTAAAAAAAGTGCTTAAAACTATCCCTAAGACATGAATTAAACACTATATATTACTATTCAATCCATCTACCAACTCTCATACACACAAGTAGTCGGCTGTCAACAAAAATCAGTAAACAGAGCTATCTTTGCAATTCAAAATCTCACATCACATCATCACACCTTGGGAAATGGGATCC
Source organism: Thuja plicata (assembly GCA_018584345.1). Lineage (NCBI taxonomy): Eukaryota > Viridiplantae > Streptophyta > Pinopsida > Cupressales > Cupressaceae > Thuja > Thuja plicata. The sequence goes on along the minus strand of MU225962.1, from coordinate 1,257,552 downwards.
TTTGTGTCTAAATATTATTCTCCCATGATTATAGGTAGTTAAACCAAATACCCATCATCCCACATAGAAAGGAATCCAATATTGCAAAATGTTGTCATGCAACTTTTAAAAGTTGCAAATGTTGTCATGACAACATTTTGACAACTTTTGCATCTTTGCCTAAAAAATATCCTAATTACCTCTATTCAAAATGAAATGATGTAAAAACATCCTAGAGGCCTTTCTAGGAATATTTCCAACCTTTCCTAATCCTTAAAGGCTTTTGGACCCAATTTCCCACTTTTAGGCTAAACTAACACTAAACACACTCAAAACATAAATCCACTAGGTTGGATTGAACCTAGTCAAATCCACCTAGGTAAAAACTTGCAAGAGATTATAAGGCCTAAAATAAAAACTAATGACTTGGCTAAGGTCAATACAAGCCACATCCAAAATTGGAACTAGGGATTAGCCTAGGTGCTCCAACGTCATTCTCCCCAAATAAAAGACTTCAATCCACCTTTCGATTGAGCAAGTTGGAATCAATTACCAACATCTTAAACTATGTCTCCTTGATCTAAGTGGACTCTACAGCTCCTTGGCCATGCTATTTGATCAGATGTTCATAATAAGTCCTCTATCTAGTCTTCTTTTAGGCCCTAGAATCAGGGATCTTCTTTGCCTTCTTAGGTGGTGTAGGGGTTAAATTCAGGTCTTCCACTTCTTATATAACCTCAGTAAGGCTCTATTTTGGATCTGGAGTAGGCCCCTTTTAGAGGATCAGATATTCAACATTGAATACCAGACACAAACCAATGTCCTCACAGAGCTCAACCTTGTATGCATTGTTGCCATATTTGGCCAAAATAGTACATGGCCCTAATCTCCTCATCTGCAACTTGTTTGGAACTACCTTATGTAGTATTTCCTTGTTCAAATGAACCATGATAAGATCTCCTACCTGGATTTGGACTTCTTTCTTCCTTTCATCCACCTTTTTCTTTATCTTTGCAGTGTTCTCTATTAGTGTTTTTCTCACTGTTTCATGCACCTCTTTCATGGAGTGTGCAAACTCTTCTACATAACAACTACCCTTGGCTCCATCTTTTAACTCTCTGAGCTCAAACATCCCTATAGGGTGCAATCCATAAACAATTTCAAAGGGACTCTTTCCAGTAGTTATGTTTATAGTATCATTATATGCATATTCTACCTGTCCTAAGAGTTGGTCCCAAGATTGACCATACTCCTTAGTGAGACAACTCAATAGGTTCCCTATGCTTCTATTAACCACCTTAGTTTCACCATCTTTCTGAGGGTGATATACAAACCCAAAGGATATATTGGTTCCCAATTTTTTCCATAATGTCTTCTAAAAGTGACTCATGAATTTTGTGTCTCTATTTGAGACCATGCTTAAGGGTAACCCATGGATTCTCACTACTTCCTTGAAGAATAGGTGTGCAATATGAAAAGCATCATGAACTATCTTACATGGGAAAAAATGTGTCATCTTAATAAATCTATCAACTATGACATATATAATGTCAAATCCTTGTTTTGTCTTTGGCAATCCTATGACAAAATCCATGCTCAAGCATTCCCAACGTCTACTTGGAATGGGGAGAGGTTGATAAAGGCCTGTATTGGAGGATGTGCCCTTGGATTTATGACACACTACACAACACTCCACATACTTTCTGATATCCAAATTCATTCTAGGCCAAAAATAGAACCTCTCCACTAACTCTTGGGTCTTATTGACTCCAAAGTGACCACTAAGGGCCCCATTGTGCTTCTCTTGAATCATATTTTCCCTAATTGATCCTCTAGGGACACATAACTGACTCCCTTTAAACAATAAATCACTTTGCATTGTATATTCAAAAAATACACCATGGAAATGATTTTTATGCTCTTTACATACTTTGTATATCTCTGCAAAGTCTTCATCTTCTGCATATAAGTCCTTGAAACTATCAATGCCCATACCCTACAGTTGTACTTCTTGTACTGTCAAAAGTCTCCTACTAAGTGCATTAGCCACTTTGTTCTACAATCCTTTCTGATGCTTGATGTTAAAGGTGTAAGCCTACAAGTACTCCACCCATTTCATGTGCTTGTGACTGAGCTTGTCTTGGGAGTTCAAAAAGCTAAGTGCTTGGTTGTTTGAATACACAACAAATTCCTTGGGAAGCAAATAGTGGCTTTATTTCCTTAGTGCTTGGAATAGAGCATACATCTCTAAGTCATAGGAATAATACTTCCTCTTTTCATCACTGAGCTTCTCACTGTGAAAAGCCACTGGTCTCCCTTCTTGGCTTAAAACTGCCCCGATAGCAACATTGCTAGCATCACACTCAACTGTGAAAAGTTTCTCAAAACTTGGTAATGTTAAGATGGGTTAAGTGAAAATATTCTTCTTCAAAAACTCAAATACTTGGTTATATTTCTCATTCCATTAACACTTAGTTTTCATGCCATGTTTTATGGTGTCTAGCATACGATCACAAATAGCACTAAACTGCTTAATGAATTTCCTATAATATTGAGCTAAGCCATGATAGCTTCTCACCTTTGTTGTAGTTTTGGGGGTAGGTTAGTTGATGATGGATTCTACCTTGCTTGGATCCATCTTAAGGTTTCCATGAGACAACACAAAACCAAGATACACTAGCTCCTACTTTAGGAATTCACACTTGTCCAAGTTGATCATGATCTTTTCTTCATGCAATCTCTTAAACATAATTTGCAGATGCCTTAAGTGTTCTTCTTTAGTCCTACTAAAGATTAGTATATCATCCAAATACACTACAGAAAACTTACAAATTTAGTCCTTGAGTACTTCATTCATAAGCCTCATTAATGTGGATGGGGCATTTGATAGCCCAAATGACATCGCAAGACATTCATATAAACCTTTTGTGGTTTTGAAGGCAATCTTCCATCCATCTCCCTCATTGACCCTAATTTGATGATAACCACTCTTTAGTTCAATCTTTTTAAAGTATCGTGTTCCTCCTAAATAGTCCATTAGGTCTTCTATCCTAGGAATGGGAAATCTATACCTAATGGTGATTCAGTTAATGGCTCTGGAATCAGTGCATAGCTTCCAAGTTCCTCCCTTTCGGGGTGCTGGGACAGTGGGTATGACACATGGGATTATAATATTTCTAATGAGGCCTTGGTTTAGGAGCTCTTGGATTTGTTTAGCAATTTCCTCATTTTGTTGAGGGGTCATCTTATAAGCGACCTTGTTAGGAAGGATAGCTCCTAGAATAAAGTCAATCTTGTGACTAATAGCTCTCTTAGTGGGTAGGATTGCAGGTTGTCCATCACTGACAATGTCTTTGTACTCCTTAAGCAACTCTTGGACTTTTATAGGAATCTCTGTCTTCTTGACTATCTTTTATGCATCTTCTTCCTTTGGCTTCAAAACCAAAGCATATGCTACTCCATTTCCTTCTTCTAGGGATTATAGGAACTCCTTTTCACTCACCAATAGAACATTAGGGCCCGAGGCTTTCATTTCTCCTTCTTCCAACAGTGACTGGATTTTGAAAGTCACACCATATTTCTTGAATGAATATGCATTCTTTGCTCCATCATGCTTGGATTTTCTATTAAATTTCCATGGCCTTCCTAGTAAAAAGTGACATGCATCCATGGGTAGGACGTCACACAATACCTTATCTTCCAATTGAGAAGTCCACCCATGCTTGTTCATTCACAAGGACATGTTGTCCTTTGTTCAACCAAGTAACCTTGTATGGGTTACTATGTAGAATTCTCTTCATCTTCAGTTTATTAACTACCTCCTCTGACACAATGTTGTCAGTAGACCCTAAGTCTATGATGACTCTACACATTTTACCCATCATTTTGTAATTCACTCTAAATAGTTCTCTTCTATAGCTTGGATTCTTTCTTACTAGTTCCTTGATCAATGTTCTCCTTATCATCAGATTTTCCCCTTCCTCTGATTCTAAGGGTACTTCAGGGTGTTTACTTCCACCACTATACTCCTCTTGCACAAACTTTACTCTATTTTCACTTCATTGAGAAGTAGAACCTTTCTCCAGACACCTATATGCAGGATGTTCCATTTGGTTGCAATGATAGCATTTCATAGTTTCAAAGTAGGAACCTCTTCCTTGGCTATTTCCTCTTCCTATCCAATTAGTATTAGAGCCTCTTCCTCTATTGAAGCTTCCTCTACTTGAACTTCCCTCTTGTTGTTCAGTCAACTTGGTCTCTCCTTGAATCTTGGATTATGAACTTATACCACCATATCCACTCCTTTTACCTCTTCCATCTCTTCCTCTACCTTTGCCTCTTGTATTATTTGAGTCTTGTTTCTTTCTCAATTTCTCTTCCACCTTTACTACAAGTTGGTGGCATCTCTGAATAGTGATAGGAATAAGTAGAATCAATTCATCTTGGATAGTCCATTTTAGACCATTAAGGTATCCTTGACACTTTCCTCTTCTGCAATTATTGACCTCATTCATAGCCTTTGAAACTCTTCAGTGTAAGAGTTAATATACAAATATTTTTGTCTAAGACTTTGTCTCATTTTATGTAATTGAATTTCATAGTCTTCAGGTACATAGGCTTCTCTGATTTTGGTTACCATAGCTTTCCAAGTGGCTATGGGTTTCTTTCCTTCTTTCTCCCTCTCATCTTGGATATATTTCCACCAAGTGAGTGCAGACCCTCTAAGTCTAGCATTTTCTACTTTTACCTTCTGAGCTTTAGTTATGCCATCACATTCAAAGTGATTCTCAAGTCCTTCAATCCAATCAAGGACTACCTCTTGTTCCATCTTTCCACTAAATATAGGAACTCCTTCCATTGCCTTTCCACTCAAGGATTTTAGTGATTTCAAGAAGGGTTCTTCAGTAAGGAAAAGGTCAACTTCAGGGACTTCATCATCTAAGGCTATCTCTTTACCCTTCCCTTCAACTTTATCTTTGACTTCTTTAGTCTTTTCTTCCACTTGGTCCACTTTGTGTTCCAATTGTGCCAATCTCTCTCTGAGAAATCTATTCTATTCTTCTTTTGCATCCAATTTCTTTGAAATCTTTGAATTTTTCACCATTGTAGACTCTCTTACTGACTCTTCTGGTTGAAACATTAACCACAAGGCAAATCTTATTGGCCCTGATACCAATCTGATAGCTACACTCCAAAATGTGCTTGCACAAGCCTAACTAGGACTCTTACTATTCCTAGACTTCACAAGATCCTTCCCTCTCTTCTAGGATCTTTCAAGCCCTTTCTCAACTTGCCTAGGACTTCTCCAACACCACTCTATGATTTGGTCACCTTTGTGCTTCACCTTGGGGTATCTATCAACAAAGTTCACCTCTATCCTTTACTTCTTCTTGGAAGACTCCAAGTGCATTTTCAACTCCATTACTTCACAAGTTTATGCAGAGGTGTAATCCATGTTTGGGAATATTATTTAACTCCATAGGATCCCATTTGAATAGGGCACCAAGGCTTTCCCAAATGATCTCAAGACCAATAGTGAAATTGGTCTTTTAGGCCTAATACGTCAATTAGCCATAATCAGTGAGTTTTTCACACTTCTTTCACAATTTTACCAAATAAAACCAAAACAAAATTGGATATTCTGACACCCTTTTCCAAGACATTAAATATTTTTGTGGTCTTAGGGTTCTAGGGTCTCCGTACAGTGGGCTCCTAGAATTAAGCACTAATAGGGCTAATTTGGCTATTTTTGTTAAGTCTGATGATTTCTACTTAGAAATGTATCTTACTGGATTGGTCAATGCCTAATCTTCCTAGGAGGTATCTATAGGACCTCTATGATTATGAAACCATTCTTGGTTCCATTCTCCCAATCTTTCCCCTGCAATCAAAAACCATTAGAACTCTGGCAAACACCTAACCGGGTGCATAGGACTCGCCTAGGGCTTGCCTTTAAAAATAGCCACCTTGCTCTCTTGGACTCCCACACTCATATTTATACTATAAAGAGTCTCCCCTACCATATTCACCCATACCATGATGAAATTCATGGTTGGATACTATGGGGGAGCCATTTTTCTCAAATCTGCCATGTCAACAACAACAACAACTATGCAACTTACAAAACAATTTACAAATCTAATCTAATGAGCTCACAGAAAATTGTGATCTAAAAAAAAGTGCTTAAAACTATCCCTAATACAACAATGCAACACTATATATTAATATTCAATCCATCTACCAACTCTCATACACACAAGTAGTCGACTGTCAATAAAATTCAGTAAACAGAGCTATCTTTGCAATTTAAAATCTCACATTACATCATCACACCTTAGGAAATGGGATCCTTTGTGTCTAAATATGCTTCTCCCATGATTATAGGCAGTTACACCAACTACCCATCATCCCACATCGAAAGGAATCGAATATTGCAAAATGTTGTCATGCAACTTTTAAAAGTTGCAAATGTTGTCATGACAACATTTTGACAACTTTTGAATCTTTGCCTAAAACATATCCCAATGACCTCTAATCAAAATGAAATGATGTAAAAGCATCCTAGAGGAATTTTTAGGCATATTTACAAACTTTCCTAAGCCTTAAAGGCTTTTGGACCCAATTTTCCACTTTTAGGCTAAATTAGCACTAAACACACTCAAAACATAAATCCACTAGGTTGGATTGGTCCTAGTCAAATCCACCCAGATACAAACTTTCAAGACCTTCTAAGGCCTAAAATAAACACTAATGACTTGGCTAAGGTTAGTACAATCCACATCCAAAATTGGAACTAGGGATTAGTCTAGGTGCTCCTTCACCATAAGTTATATATTCCTTTGGTGGATTCCATAAATAAAAATATTGTGGCTAGTGTAATAATTCTTCCTGAAACTAAAAAGAGAAAATATTTCTACACAAAATCACAATATAATTGGGTCTTTACCAAGTTAATTGATTCCTATGTGATCATCTTGCAAAAGTTGTTGAAGGACAACCTAGTGACTTTCCCCAAGATTCAACTTCTTCTTGATAATCACACATACAATTGTTGGTACGATGGTTCAAAATTTTATCAATCTCATAGTGTGCCCAACCATGACATAGAGCATTGCATATGCCTCAGATGTTAGAATTCATATAATTCAACCACCAAGATCTATTACATGCAAAATAACCTGTTACAAAAGGAAATCTTGGAGACAAAACTCATAAGGATCTGAAAGGCAAAATATTCATTCAGAGAGGGAATAAATGAAATACAAAGAGATCAATCCTTATAAATGAGATCAAACAAAAAAAGGTGGATGAACCTATCTTGCATGAATAATTAATAAAAGAATTAATTATAACATGCCTAAAGTTTAGCTTAATTAAACTAGAGGTAATAAGTGACTTTAATAATTAAATCAAATGATTTAATTAATAAGAGAATTAACTTATTACTCTAACACTCCCCTTAAGATAAAATTAGGGAGAATCTAAAACCTAGAAACAACTACTAAAAGCAGGAAATTTTGGTCCCGACAACAAAGCCTGATCAGGTACCCAATCACAACCAAATCTCTGTAAATTGGAGAAATAGAGAAAACCACGTTGGACAAAACTCTACTCCAAAAAGAGATGGAAAAAGCATGAAAAAAATAATTGGCTCAAGAGACTCTCTAAAAACCATATGTACAACCAACCCCCATGAGAGAGGATTGAGAATACAAAGCCCCCCAGAATGATAGAACCCCTGTTTCGATGATCAGACCAATGTTGCTCCACTATGGAAGAAACAAAGGTGTTTGACGAACAAGAGGAAACCCCCGAATGTGAGGAAAAGTTGAAAGGCCTAGCTGATGCTCAAAAGAGAATGCATGAGACTCTTGTAATGGAATCTCTAGTGAACGTGGGCCAATATATGTGTTAGATCTATCACCTGATAGGAGATGAATATGCTCTAATATGTCCTCAACAACTGCAATAGGTGGCTCGATGCATGGCGAGATAATGTCTAGAAAAGTTGAAGAGGAATCTTGATGAACAAATGTAAACTCAACATGAGGTGGATGTGTAGAAGTCATAAAATTGATCTCAGGAACTACACATAAGTTCAAGTGACCTGACTTCACCTCAATAGGATCTCGTGAAAAAAGAGATCTATTCTCTGACAGTGTAGATGGTGGACCAAAATGAGAGGAGTACAAGTGGGAAGAATGATCAACTATCCCTGTTGCAACAATATTGCTTGTCTCACTGTCTCTAATGTGTACTAAATCTGGAGTAAACTAAACTGTCTTCCCTATCCCACTATGAGTAATCTGATAGATAGATAGAAGCTTAGAGGACAAAGATGGAACACATAGTACATCAAGGAATACACCATGATCAATGTCAATAGAAACTTTCCCACATACAATCATAACAATGTTATTCCCCATCAAAATGTGTGGGGTAGGAGAAGCCTCAAAAGATGAGAATAAATCCTGAGAAAATGCCATATAGTGTGAAGAATCTGAATCCAGTATCCATCTATAAGAGTGTGGAATAGAGGTTGCACATAATGCATGACCCTTTCTATTGTCCCATCCATCTGGCTGGAATGATGATGAAGAAGAAGACCCTTGAGAAGGAGAAGGAATATCAATGTTGCTCTTATAAAGAAGAGCTTGCAAATCACAAATTTGTTTTACATATCCATCCATCTTCTTCTCATAACAATGAGACTCATCATGATTGGGCTATTAGAGTAATCATCATTTATGATTATTAATTAAATCATGTTGATTTAATTAGTTAAGTTATGTATTACTCTTTGTTGCTTAAGTTGTCTCTTAGGTGCATTATAATTAATTATTAATGTGCAACCTAGATTTTTTTATCCTTTAGGGTTTAATCACCTTATTAAGTTGAACTTTGTAATTTTTGTTTCAATACTTAGAATACAATTTTGCTCTGCCATTTTGGAGTACTTCTGAGTTCTACTTTTTCCTCCTTTCTGCTTCTTCCTTGTAATAGGTATTTGCATGTAGGTGTTCTTCGGGTTTTATGGATTTGCATTTCTCAAATCCTACATGGTATTAGAGTCATATTTTTACTACTTGTTCTGGTGTTTTTTGAAGCCATGATTTGAAGGAGAAAATTTCAACTTTTCCAAGGTTTTGTCTTAAATTTGGGTGTGAAGTCTTTTTCGGTACACTTTGGACAAAACTTGACCTCATGGTTGAGTCTTGAAGACCCAAAAACCCCCATTTTGATATAAGGCATGACCTATTTGGCCTACTGTGCCTCTGAGGCAAAAAAGGTTTGCTTCTAGGGTTGTACAAGCACATTTTTCAAGAAAAAAAATAAGAAAATTTTTAAAAATGGCGCAGGTAGCGTGCAACTACCATGCAGCCCCACGTCACCTGTGCCCCACCAGTGGTCAACCATGGTGCCACCATCCCCCCAGCACCGCCTGCGCGCCACCAGGCCGTCGCCCACGTGCTGCCCACCTGCGGTATGCTGACGTCAACATACCGATGCTAACATCATCTTTCTGGCAACGAAGTTTTTTGCCGGCAGCCAATTTTTTTTTTTGACAGTGACATCATCGATAGCCAAGTGATGGTTAGATGACCATCAATTTTTTTGCAGTGGACAAGTGATGGTCATTTGGACGTCAAGTTTTTTCCCGTGCTTGTGTTTTTGCAGAGAGCTCTTCTTTCTGACCTCCTGTCAGTCTTTTGCTCATATCTTGAGCATACGATATTGTTTTTCAGCAAACAAGATATTGTCAAAAATATTTTTCCGAGCTGGATACCACCATGTGGGTTTCATCTTCAAATTTGGTCATTTGAGTACCTGATTTCAACGTTAAAGTAGAGGCTTCAGTTTCCTCCCTCTCTACATCTAGACTCCAAGTTTTGTTCTTATTTTTTGTGCTTTCCTAGTTATTTTTTGGTGTACATGGGATAGTATACTACACCATGGGGGGCTGCATTTCACTTTCTATCATTTACTTCAGAAAGACCCTTCTACTTCTATCTTCTTTCTCTCAATGTCAGACCCTTCAGTTGTCAGACTGACACCTCATAACTACCACACCTGAAAAGCGCACATGACCAGGCTGTTTATGTCACGCGGCTTATGGTCTTGTATTGATGAGAACCAACATGCTCTTCATCATCCTTTTGAGATTCTTCAGCATAGGAATAAAATGGATGAATCCATGGGCTTAATGACACTGAATGTTTATGACAGTCTCCTGTTTCACTTGGATAATTTGCACACTCCTTGGGCCATTTGGGGAAAGTTTGTAGATTTGTTTGGCACTGTTAATGAGTTTCGGGCACTACAACTTGATGCAAAGTTGACATCTTTGACTCCTGACAGTTTTCCCACCATTAAGGACTTCTTTGTTGAAGTTCAAGTCTCTCCGTTCAGTTTTATAGGGATGTGGGAAGAACAAGTCAAATGATGAGTGTATCTTTCTGATACTCTCAAAGCTACGAGGACAGTTTTAGATCTTCTATTCCACTTTCTACTCCACTATGGATGCTTTGGGTGCTAGCCACACCATGCCTTCCTTTGAGGCTTTCCTTGATCGGTTGACACAAGAGAAGGAAAAGATTCAACAGATGGATGTTTCTTCTGGCTCTATGAGCAAAGCATTGGTCGCTCATACATCACAGGGGAAACCAAAATAGAAATAAAAACCAAAGAAAGATTCAACAAGTAGTGAGCCTACCTCCAAATCTGCATAGAAAACTGATTCAAAACCTCCAGCTCACCCTTTAAAGGGTAAATCTTCTTCAAAGTTTGTTGAGTCTTCCTCCGAGACTAAGAAGAAAACAAGTGAAACTTGTATTTTTTTTTGGAAAGGATGGACATCCCGTTTCTAGGTCTTGGAAACATTTGGAGGATTTAGAGGAAGCCATGCAGGAGCATCACATTTCTTCTCCTCGGTCTACATCCTCCCCTGCAGGGAAAGGTCATGCTCTTACTGCATGACCATCGACTTCTGGGCCCACTTGGATTTTAAATTCAGGTGCCTCTCACTACATGACTCACACTCAACAATTGGTCACCTCACTTGCTCCTTGTGCTACTTCACAAATTTCTGTTGATAACTCATCACATCTTTCAGTTTTGGGTTCTGGTTCTGTTGCATTAGGTGGGGTTCTCTTTAGGATGTTCTTGTGGTCCCTGATCTCTCAAGGAACCTCTTCTCTATCTATCAGATTTTCCACTCTGGCTCTGGTAAGATAGATGAGTTCTCACAACATGATGTGGTTATTCAGGACCTCCATGATTCTGATTCGATTGTGGCTACTAGGAGTGTTGACCCTGCATCCCGCTTATATAGATTTGATGGATTTGAGCCTTCTGATGGTACATGTTCCTCTCTTATAGAACATGCAAATATAGTGAGAAGGATTTGGCATGAGTGTTTGGGTCATGTTAATTACAGATATCTTCAGGAGATGAGCACATGGGAACTTGTTCTTGGGCTTCCACAGATTTCTTGCACTGATGGTGTTTGTCAAGGTTGTGTTCTTGGCAAACAACATAGGGATCCTTCTTCTTAGGGACAAGCTACTCGTGCTTTGGCACCACTGGAGTTGATACATAATGACCTCATGTCCAAGGATAACTTTAAGAAACCCCCCTCTAGAAAAATATATAAAATCCTGGCGAATCTTTCATTTTATTTTTAAAAAAATTAATTCCTATTGGCGAATCTCTCAATTTTTTGGGAAAACAAATTATTTGTATTGGCGAATATTTTTTAATCACAAATTTTTTGTAGAAAATATTGGTGAATGTTAAGCAATAACCAAAATTTCATTAATGACCATGGAAAATAATTATATTTAAAGAACAAAGAGTTCTTATAGAAAATTATTAGGCTAACTATGAAAATATTTGATGGGTTTAAGGGAACTCTATAGTAT
>MU225962.1:1235367-1245555 GCA_018584345.1 Thuja plicata | reverse complement strand
CATTTTTGCCTCATGGAATATAATGAAGATCACTAGATTATATTTTAAATCAATAATGACAACTAATATTGGTGACACAACCCTACTATAACTAACAGTTATGATATATTATTGGTGTATTAATTTAGATTTCTATAATAACTGATAAAATTTAGGCAAATTGAATCTAACCATCTATCAAATATTAGGCAAATATTTGAGTTCAAATTTTAAATAAAATAAATTATTTGGCGATTTAAATATTTCTAAAATAAAATTTTGTAAAAGTTTGGCGATTTAGGTCGCCTTAAATCTTGAATTATTAGCCAAATTTGGATTCTCAAATTTCAAAAAATAGCCAATTGGCGAATATTAGCCACTAAAAAAATCACTGCTCATGTCATTTCCTACTCATTTTTTTGGTTCCAAATATGTGCTTGCTTTCATTGATGACTTCTCCAAGCACACATGGGTGTACTTTCTTAAGTACAAGTCTGATGTCTTTCATTCATTTCGAATCTTTAAGACATTTTTGGAGAAGTAATCTGGTCTTTCTATTTGGCGGCTATGCACAGATAATGGGGGGAGTATGTGAATCAAGATTTTAGAGATTTTTTCTCTGAACATGGTCTACAACATCAGTTTTCAGTTCCCTACACCCCTCAGTAGAATGGTGTAGCAGAGAGAAAGAATAGAACACTTCGGGAGATAGTGAATTATATGATTCAGTCCAGGTCCATGGATTCATCTTTTTGTGTAGAGGTAGTTAATTGTGCCAACTATATTCAGAATTATATGCCCCACAACAAGGTAGTTTGACATATGATTCCTAAGAAGGCTTGGTCTCATGTTAAGACTGATGTATCTTAATTCTGGGTTTTGGTAGTGAAGCATGGACATTTATGCCTAATGCTTAGAGGAGAGCAATGGAGCGAAAGAGATGACCCTTCATTTTTATTGACTACTACAAGGATGTCAAGGCATATAGGTTGTTTGATCCTAATTCTAGAGATGTCTTGTTTTGACGGGATGTCCAGTTTGATGAGCGCCTTCCTACAGTAGATACCATGTCTTGAGAATCTACTTCACTTACCACTACTCCCTCATCTTTTCTAGATTCTTTTCAGGATGATGATCAGGGATAACTTTAAGAAACCCCCTCCTAGGAAAATTGTAGAATCCTAGCGAATCGCACATTAATTTAGGGGAAAATTTTTCTTGATGATGGCGAAATTTTTTTCCAAATCAGGAAAATAATATAAAGGCGAAGGCAATTTTTTCCCTGCACAATGAAAATTCCATAAAATCCTGGCAAATAGTACATTAATGTGGGGAAAATATATATTGTGTGAGGCAAATTTTTTTCTTTTGAAGTAAATACATTATAATATATGAGGCGAATGATTTTTTGTTGAAGGTAAAAAAAAATTTGTGCTCGCGAATTTTGTGTGCCTTTTGAAAAAAAAAATATATTTTTGGCTAATCTATCGTTAAGTATGGGAAAAATAAATATTTTATTGGCAATTTTCAAAATATGGGACTTGTCAATGCGTCATGTGGGCCAACGCCAACTAATAACTTATTTGCAGAATAAACACATATTGGTATCCATAAGCACAAAAATTTACATCGACACACAACCTAACAGTAACATCCATTATTTTATAATGTTAAATGTCTTATTTGAGACCGTTTGATGATCCTAGATGAATGGCTGAAGTTTAATTAATCTACACCATAACTATTATCTAATTAATGCAACATCACGTAATGACATCATTATTTACACATATCAAGTCTTACATCTGTTTAGGTGGACGGTTGATAATGTATCACAATTGTCGTTAATAAAAGAAATGTTTTACCACTGACACTAAATCTGGCTATTTCTAATTTCACACACTCATGCTTTTAATATGAACGATTGTGCTTTTAATATGAAAGATTTACAAAATTTTGAAGGACAAATGAATTAATTAGGTTATAGAAAGAATTAAGGGCTATTTATAGATGATCTACGCTTCCTTCTTCTTCAATTCTCCTTCGGTTTGGGTCTGCCTTTCCTAGTGCTTGAAAGATTGCCTCTGGTTTTGGTTTTTAGGTTGTATTAGTATAATTTCAGATATTGTGGTAGTTTTTTTTTGAAGATGGACACTCCTATCCGTTTGATAAGCACGTCTGCGAAGGAACAAAAGGCCTTTTTGGGCCCGGTCTCAAACCAAACCCTTGAATCAGTTTGCAAGGAGTTTGGAGCCTTCACAAATAAGGTTGTGAGGATGGTGCTGGGCCATCAATTTTTGGAAAATGTTGATAGGTACCAAGTTAACACAGACATTACGTTCCATTTTTTGGCATCTCTTTTGGACCTCGAGGGAGAGAAGGTGGATATGCTCCTTCTGTTAAGGAAACTATTCAAACATGATGTCCTAGGTGACATTGTTGAGGTTGATGTTTATGCAAAATTAGGGGTGGGGATCCCTTGGGCAAGTGATATACGCAATCTTTTTGAGTCAGACGAAGATGTGGCCATTCAACCTTTTCTTTTGAACCTAGATGTTCAACAGTTGATGCGCCATAGGAAATGGGCATAGATTGGTAGGGATTTTCTTCCCAAATAGTTTTTGTTGGATGACTTGGTGGACTACGGATGGTTGTATGAATTCACAGAGCTTTTCATCTTTGGAAAGTTCTACTTAGACGGAGGGGAAAATCCTTAGTGTTGTGTCCCTATGGCCTCCGCCTGAAAATTTTGAAATTTTCACTATAGTAGGTTTTGTCTTAAAAATTTTGTAAGGACTTCAAGTGAAAGTCTCCAAGTCTGAAATTCTGAATATTGTAAATTTATAAAAAAATATTAATGAAAAGTTTGCAACTTCATTTCAGTTTGTTTTTATGGATTTAATTGTAAAATATGTATGTGTGAGTCGTGACATATGTGATTTTATAATTTGTGAAATTGAAAATGAACCAAACAAATGTTAAATTGTTAATGTATGACAACATGTTATTTATTTAACAGCAATATTGCTTAACTTTTGCATGTATCGTGTCACATGTGTGACTGTGCGACTGCCAAATTGTGAAATTTTAAAGTAGTTATTCTTTAAACTTTAAAGTAAAACTAAAATCTAAAATTAGCAAATGCCAAATGGCAATTCATAAAACATCTAATAATTACAATTTCTGGACTACTAGTCACATCAAGTTAATATTGCCTCTTTGGTAGTGGAGTTGTCCGTCGTCACTGGCAACTGCAAGTGGTATGTACATTTCGCAACTGCATGTGGTATGTACATTGTACTATCAACTATGAGCATTGATATCGTCAACACATACCTTAAAACTATTTATTTAGATCCGTAATTTGTAAACCTATTATTCGAGACCATTGATTGATGTAGATCAATGGCTAGAGTTTTATCTTGGGCACAGTTTCTTGAAATGAATGTCTTTTCAGAGTGACTGTGACATTCTTTAGCAATCAAGCAATTTGCAAAGTTTCCAAAATTGTACTAGTACAAACTGTAGTTATTAGTATAGTGACCACTAACTATATTAGTAATCTCCCACACTCCTGCATTAATGGAAATGATTTACCTAAAGATATGGAAGATATGGAACATGGCTATTAATAGACATTCTTGCTTGCTTCTTCATCAATTTCAATTTCAATTTGCTTTTGCCTTTCAGCCTTGGCCCTCGAATTTCAATTTTCTGTGTAGTTTGAAGATTTAGGTTTTAAGTTTAGGCAGAGATGGACACACCAATTAGGTTGAGAACTACATCCACTGATGATAAAAATCCCTTTTTGGGCAGGATACCAGATGGAGTACTCACTTCTGTTTGCAAGGAAGTGGGCTCTTTCATTAACAATGTTGTGTTGATGGTGCTTGGCCATGACTTCATTCGCAATGAGAAGAGATACCGCATCAGCATGGACATTACATCCCTCTTCTTGGCATCTCTTCTCAACCTCAGAGGAGAGAAGGTAGACATTCTTATCCTAAAAAAAAATTTCAAGGATCAATTTATGGTGGATGACGTCCAAGTCATTGTCTTCGCAAAATCGGGGTTGGGTATCCCTTGGGCTGATGAAATTGAAAAGCTTATCCAATGAGGCAGCAATGTGGAAAGGCAACCCTTCCTACTGAACCTTAATGAAAGGTAGTTGACGCGGCATCGGAAGTGAGGACAACTGGGGAGGGACTTCCTGCGGAAGTGGTTTCACCTCGACGACTTCGAGGAGATGGCCTACAACTGGCTCGATGAATTCAGGCAGATTATCCTCAACAGACAATTCTTATCAAACAGGGATGGAGATGAAGACCCTTAGTGTTTATGTTCTTGAAATGGGTTTTCACATTTATTTTATTTTATTTTATTTTCCTTATATGATCAACCAGTGCCCTTGTGGAAACAAATTTTGTAATTGTTCAATGTTTGGATACTTCCCATTTTGTAGGTGTTTACGGTGCTGTTAAACTCTATAATTAGAAAGTATATTATAATATTAGTGATGTAAATTTTCAAAATAATTAATGAAAATTTTGTTGTTCGACTCTTAATAATTATTGTAATTTTTCTATCTTCCTCCAGAAATGAGACTCGTATCAGTGTGTGAGATAATAGATTGTCTACGTAATATAATTTAATTGCAATTTTGTAAAGAAATCCGAAGACTTAATATTGTTTAATTACAATTTTGTAAAGAAATCTAAAGACCTTAGACCTTAGACTTTAATTTTGATAAATAATAAATAATAAATTATATATCCATTCACGTTGCCAAATCGATGTGTGAATCTGTGATATCATATAATATGTATTATGAACCAAAAAAAATGTGACAATGTTTAATGTATGTGTGTGATTTATTTAAGAGTATTAACTTAATTTTTCCATGTCAATGACAAATGTAATTATCATTATGTGTCATGTGTGCAACTGCAAATGTGGAATTGTAAAAGTTTAAAGCATTTTATAAATTATGGTTAGTAATAAATTAATAAATAATTAGAGTATTAGACAGTTATTTGTTATTGCAATATTTTAAAAATTAATTAGTTATTTTTATATTAGACAGTTATAATATTTAATCTTATTTAAATTTAATAAATTTTTGGCATATGGTGTTACGTGTAACTGTATTTCTGGCGACTGTTGGATGAGCAAAGATCAATGACATACGATGTATTTTGGGCCAAAAGGGAAAAGAAATCCTATTTCTGTAATCCTATTCCAAAATCATAACACTTGTACACTCATTCAATCGAACGACACGTGGTGACATGACCACTCACACAATCAGTGTCACCCGATAAATATAATTCAAAGTAAATAAATGGACCCACCACACATGATAGTGACTACCAGCGACTGTTGGATGAGCAGAAATCAACGTTTACGATGTATGATGTATTTCAGGCTGAAAGGGAAAATAAATCTCATTTTTGCAATCCTATTCCAAAATCACAACACGTGTACACTCATTCAATCGGATGACACGTGACCACTCACATAATCAGTTTCATCTGATAGATATAATTCAAAGTAAATAAATGGGACCAACCACAATTAAAAATGATGGTGACTGCCACCGACCGTTGGATGAGCAAAGATCAACGATGTATGTTGTATTTTGGGCCAAAAGGGAAAAGAAATCCCATTTTTGCAATCCTATTCCGAAATAACGACACATGCACACTCATTCAATTGATGTCATTCGATGACGACTGACGACCAAAAGATAAAGGAAGATTAAAAGAAACCAACGACCATTGGATGAGGACAGATCAATGACATGCAGTGTATTTCGGGCCAAAAGGGAAAATAAACCCCATTTTTTCAAACCTATTCCGCAATCATGACATGTGTACACTAAGCTAAGTTTAATTAAAATCGTAATTGGAGTAAAAGAGTAACTTAACATTTAATAAGTAATAAGCTCAATTTGACCGCATACCAAACAATTAAGTGACACATGTCCTAGTGACCCCAAGATATCTGGAGAAGCATTAAAAGTTAACACGAGTGATAGTAAAAGTTAACACGAGTGACGAGTCACGACTGACGATTCAGTACTACTCACTATTGTACAATTTTAACCTAAGTTTTTATATTTTCAGTTCTTACTAGTATTATAGTATACTGTATTGGAGATTCAAAAAGGGGTTATGACTTCTAGGTTGAGGATTAAGGAATGCAATAGAGTCTCTCGGTGTTCTTCCCACTCATAGTCTGCACAAATTGAATTTCTGGGTAAAATCCTGAACACCCACGTCCTACCCTTTAAATTTTTCAAATCTAGAGGTTTATTGTTTAGATTGTAGTCGTAGAATTAGGGCTGAATTTTCAAACACGGTTGTAAATTGTAGCTGTCACTAGTATACCACGGTCCACGATGGGAAAAAAAATAACCAAGAGTACGAGTAAAGGGCAAAGAAAGGAAACAAAGATAATAGACTTCCACAAATTGGTTAAAACACCAGGTTTCACTGATGAATTCCATGATATTTTTTATCATGTTATCCATGGAAATAAGGGAATCATGGAAATTAGATTTGCACTTGAAAATAAGTGGAAAGATCCAATGAAGGATTCAAAATTTTGTCCATTTAACAACACGTTAAAGGCAAAGAAAAATAAAATTGCACAGTGGGTTGTTGGGTCAGCATGCATGGCGTTACCTCAAGTATTCCCTTGTCCAGAAATTGTCATGCTCTGCGCCCAAAATTATGATGAAAATAGAAAAGCAATTTTCAATAAAAATACTCAAGAGGAAATTTTCTCGATAACAAAGATTGAATTTGGTAGTCTGTTGGATCTAGGGTTTGAAGCACAAAAATCAAACGTGCACATTAACCTGGGAAAGCTGGCAGAGACTTATGAAAAAATAGATGAAAAAAAGAAAGATTCATATAGCAGAAGAATAACAAGCAGTTCTAGTCTGGATCCAAATCATAAGCCTCCTTATGATTATGATATTTTTGTGCAATGGGTTCAGGATAGTATTTCCTTGCTAGCATTTTGTTTGGGATTGGATATTAACAAAGAAGTGGGTGCCAACATTCTTGAAATGATTTTTCATATTTATTGTGAAAAAGAACCAGTAAAATATAATTTTATTGAGCACACTATTCATTACATGCAAGAACAATTTCTAATGATTAAAAGAGGTTTGTAGAAGACATTTAGGTTCACAACCTACTTGCGTTATCTTATTTTAGCAAAGCATCGTGCAATATTTCAGACAAACAAGCTTCAAAGTCAGGTCCAAAATGCACTATATGAATGGACACCTCAGATAAGGATGAGTGATAACAGAATGAACTATAAAAAATTTGTAGACTTCTTTTTTGCACCTATGTATCATAAAATTATAGGCACTCCATTGCCTAGATTGCATGTGTCTTGTAGAGATTACATTCAACTCGGAAGTCAAATACAATTGGCTAACTAGTACTTCATGGAAGACTACACTATATTAAGGTTTTACGGTTTAGTGGTAGAACCCTAAAAACTTCCAACACATATTACAGAGAGGGTATTTGAATTGGAATATGTTTGGCAGATGGAGAGCATAGATGCACTCTTTAATGGTCAACAAAAGAAAATGATATTTCCTTCCTTGCCTTTCTCATTAGGAGGGTTCACATTTGAGAGAAGAGGATTCAAAGTGGCAGAGGCTTTTTTTCAATTTTTCTCTTTTCTATTGACAGTCACTGGCAGTATGATCCACTAAACATAATTGGATCAAAGCTTAGAGCAAATGGGAGCTCCACAAGAAAATTTCAACATGAAAGTATGCCATTGATAGAAAATTTTAAAAACATGGAGTCCTGGGACGAGGTAAAAAAAGAGATGGAGAAATACACCGTTGAAAATAATATTTCAATACTGGAATTGTCATCACAAATTATTGCATTGCACAAGCAAAAAGTAAAAGTGCAGCTAAAGACATCCTACAATTTCTACCAGCAAGCTTCTCAACCATCTACCAAAGCTATTTCAAACAAAATAACACTTCAATGTAAAGATGATAATTGGACTGCAACCAAAATTAAAGATTTTTGGGAAATGAGGAAGAATCTCGGCGAGCCAAAGACCTCTGCAGATCTTTATGATCTGGACGAGGATGAAATATTTAGCGATTTGTAGAATGCGGAGCATCCTGGTCCAGCACATCCTAGTGATTATGATGATCAAGATACTAATTTTGATGGGCGGGATTCTGTGACAATTTCTACTGGAGTCAGTGCGTGCACAAAAGAAAAATATGGCAAAGGGGTAGAGATGGTAGAAAAAATGGGTTTTTCGGGTAGGGGTGGTCTGGGTCCTATAGGAGAAGGGAATTGGTATCCACTTGCCACACCCGCTCCACAAAAACATGGTAGGGGACTAGTAATTGGAAGCTCATCAGAAAAAGGTACTACTCAGTCTCATACCCGTGCACCTTCATTTGTTCCAGCTTCAAATCTAGTTCCACCTTTGCCAAGCACTCAGATTCAATCTGAATCAAGTGCCACTACCACTGGTGGGGATGACATGGGTAGTACTAGTGGTCCGAAATTGACATTAAAAATGAACATGAAATAACTGGATCCCAGAGATCAAGGCAGTGTAAAGAAGCAAAAGGTTATGACAACAATGCCAATGGTGTCTGTGACTGTGAGTCCAACAATTGCCACACCTTCAGGAAAAAACCCTCCGAACAGTCCAAATACTCCACTTGTAATGGGTTAGGGTGTTACTACTAATAATCCTCATGGTGCAATTATTAGAACCATAGGTGGAAGCTCATACATAGCTGCAAGTTCTATTTCACCTTTCAAACATTCAATTGGGTCAAAAAACCCTGATTTTCGTTACAATGATTTTGCAACAAACTTTGAACAAAAAAAAAATAGGAATAGACAAAATACTAAGACATTAAAGAGGGATGCAGTTTTTGCAGCTTGTGATGTAGAACCTACATCGAATAGGTTATTTCCCACATATGACCCAAAGAATGAAATGATGGAGTTCATGGTTGTTACACCCCCAGCTAGAGATAACAATCCACCAGAGAGTCAGATAGATCCATCTAAATTTCAAGTTAG
The DNA here is from genome assembly GCA_018584345.1 of Thuja plicata. Taxonomy (NCBI): domain Eukaryota; kingdom Viridiplantae; phylum Streptophyta; class Pinopsida; order Cupressales; family Cupressaceae; genus Thuja; species Thuja plicata. The sequence continues at coordinate 1,236,478 of MU225962.1, read as the reverse complement.
CACCTTTCAAATGGATTTATCAAAAATTATAAATTTAGACAAGATAAATGTGTCAAAAATGACCAACCAAGTTGTCTACAGTTAAGTGATAAAGTTGGAGAGAGAGAATGGAAAGCTTCAGGGAAGAATAGAAAAGTTACAGGCAGACCTGGCAAATGAAAAGGCAAAGGAGAAAGCAACAGATAACAGGTGCAAAGAATTAGAGAAAAGGATAAAAAATTCATCCTCTAAAGAAGCAATTGTTTAGCAAGAACATATGGAGGCAGAACTGAAATTTGTGAGGGAAAAATTGGAAGAGAGCAATAAAAATCTAGAGGATGAAAAAGCCTCTTCAGTAAATCTATACAAAAGCATGGAGAGTGCGGCACAAGTAAACAATAAATTAAAGAAAGAATTGGAGGATGAGAGAGTAAAATCAAAATAGTGGGAAGAGAAAGAAAACCAGTGGGAAGAGGAAGCAGAGAAAATAAAAAAATAGAGTGAACACCAGTTGTCAGAATTGAGAGAAGACCTAAAGAAGGAAAAAAAGATAATTAAAACTTACGAAAACAGCTTGAATGACCAAATGAAAAATACAATCAAGAAAATAAAAAGATACCTTTGGGGGAAAATAAAGGTGACTGGTGATAGGTTGTGTGATTGGTTTTAATTGAATGAAATTCTTAGAGATGTTTTTGGGAAGCTCAAAGAGCACATTGACAATAACAAAAAAATTTGTTAGAGAGAGAAAACTGCAAAACAAATTTTGAATAAAATCAACACAACCAGTGACAGGCATTTGGAAAGCAAGGGAATTCATGACCATGCTCTTGCATCAATAAAATCAACCTTTGTCTTACAAAAATGTCAGAAACTAAAGGAAGTAGAGGAAACTCTTGCCTTATTTGAGATAAAGCTCGCCAAGATGAATAAAAAAGCAACCGAAATGATAGGTCATGGTTTGCCGATTCCTGGTCCTAGTAACTCATTAGCAATTTTTGTTGAAAGAGAAGCTTACAAAAAAAGGTTGGAGGAGACAATGAGCACTGATTTAGGCAAGCTTCCTCAGGACACAACTCATGAAGGCATTGCAAACTGCATCAAACCATTGACAAATTTGAATGTAGTATTG
>MU225962.1:1219179-1235317 GCA_018584345.1 Thuja plicata | reverse complement strand
TAGGCAAGCTTCCTCAGGACACAACTCATGAAGGCATTGCAAACTGCATCAAACCATTGACAAATTTGAATGTAGTATTGGAAGGATCATTGCTTTCAAGTCAGTCTAACAAGTATGAATGGCTGACGAGGTTGCAGGTCATCTACTATAACTTGACAAATATTAAGCTTCCAAGCAATGCAGAATGGGGATTATTAAACAAACTGGTAGAATCATCTAATAAAAAATAGTATGTGAAAGTACTTTCAGTTTCAATCATCTCTATATTATTTATCTATTGGCTTGAATTGAGTTAAAAGTAACAGGTTTCAACTTTGTTTTTTTAACATGATCAATGTAGCATATGCTATAATGCCATTGCTAATTTACTAAACCGGCCTATCAAATGCAGAAATGTACATTTGTAGAGATGGTGTACTAGTCTTGACTCTTACTAATTTTGATTTTGAGACTTCACATTAGGAAAATCAACCTAAAGCTATTGTTTCTCCCTTGTTTCTATAAAAGGGAATTCATGATCATTTGCTAAGGGTAATGAAATTGAAATTGGGTATTGACTCTAGAGTCATAATGCATTGTCAATTCACTTTTGCAAATAGAATCACACAGAGTTGTGTTCTACTTCTTACTACTATTAACGAATGAATTGTTACATTGTGTCATATTTGTAAATAAATTAATGAGAATCTCTATTTCTAAGAATTGTATCATATGAATTGCTATGTTTTCAAAAAAATAATTTTTTTTTTAGAATTGTACCATATGAGCTGAATAATGCAAAAGAAAACCATTATTAATTGTAGAATTCATGAGATTATCAACCACATTCATGTATTTGAATTTTGACATTGGAATATGATATTATGCATGATTGATGAATGATTATGAGATACAAAAACTGACAGTAGACTACAGGAAAAATTTTAATAAATACCTAGGACCTGCTACTTCTACAAAGGTTCAAGTTGCCACATCATCTCATTATCAGGATCCTCGGATTCGTCGCCATCAACTTCATAGCCTCCTTGGTTCTTCGATATGTTTTCTGCACTCTACATACCTCTGCTTAACTCAAGTTCAACGCTAGCATTACTAGTACTAGTACATGAGTCAATGATAGTCACATCATTATCTCTGGCACTCCCACTTTGGTTTGAAATGTTTCCCAACCCTCTTCTCTGACATTTATTCCTCTACAATTTTAGTGCCTTTTCGTAAGGAAAAGTATGAACCTCATACCTAGATGTATAGAGCCTCACACAATTTTCCAAATTCTTGTCTAGTTTGTTTCTTAGCTTTGACTTTAGGAACCCCAAAGCACTAAAAACTCTCTCATCCTCCACTCACCCCAATATCATGCTCAGACATAAATCAGCAAGCTTGAAAATTTTTGATATTGAATCAATCGCTCTTAGCTAGATATTTCCAAAGCCTTGTTGCCAATCCATCTTCGTGGGGGTTCTCTATAATATTATATTATTCCCTTATTGTCTGTGAAAAATGGCCCAATTGTTCTCTCAAATGAGATTCATCTAAAATTCCATTTAGAGTCACTCCATTTAACTCTATGGTTTTGCAAAAATGATCTATCAAAGTTAGTAGCTTATTTTGATAATCCTTCGAATTGTTCATACTCCAATATTAAGGAAACACAATAGACATGGATTCAAGTAGTTTGACTGGAGGTAATCTTACTCTAATCTCTAAGGAAAGATCATAGGAAATGCACTTCACAGAAGCAGTTACAGACTCAACAATCTTGGTAAAGTCTTCCCTTTTAACACTTGATACTTGCTTCCTGTTCTTCCTTCTTGGTTCCTCAGACTCGACCCTGGCATAGTAGTACATTGGTATCTCAACTCCGCATACTTCTACACATAACTCCCCATTTACACCAATCTTTAAAAAGTTGTCAAGATTGTCCAAATCTGTGATTTTAAGCCAGCTGGCAAATTTTACATCATCACATGATCGATAGAGATTATCTAGTGTCATGCATATCAATTTACGAAGTGCATCATATTCTGCAATAAACATTGCTCTTTGCTGGGCCTTTTTCATTATATTTCTCATTTCCTCCAGTAGGGGGAGAAGACCTGCTAACGTTAAGAGTGTCTCTACATTAGTTAACCTTCATAGCAGCTCAAGAAATTTGGGTAGCCCTTCTTCTTCACAACTTGAATTCAATAGACCAAGCAACGATTGATATTCTCAAAACACTCGATGCGTTGGTCCATCCAAAGAGATCCATCTAGTATCATTATCCTTCAAAAGCTTGTTCCCGTTTGTTAGTCCTTTCACAAAGTGTTGAAATTCCCTCAGTCATTTCAGACTTTGACAGAAGTATTGGTAGAGCTCTTTGATTAAAACTTCAATTTTTTGTACTTGACCATGCTTGCTAACAACTCCAAAAGCTAGATTAATTATGTGGGCCATGTAGTGAATGGGAGTAACGTAGGGCACACAAGAAGATTGTATCTTTGTGCAAAGACTGCCCCTGTGGCCTTGCATTATTGAAGCTCCAACACACACAAACTTATTGGCAATCGTCATGTCATTTATACCTCCATATTCAATTAGAGATCTCTTTACTAGTTCAAATATATTTTCAACTGTCACATTATCCTTCATTTTAGCAACAGTTAGTAGATGAGGTTGGCGGACAAAATTGTGTATTGGCTTTGGTCCTATCACATGGTCATGCAAGAAGTAGAATTCTCACGCACTTTCATCTACAGAGGCTGAGTACAAAGCTACAGTGCATGCTAGTCAGGAGATTTTATGGCTTTTGCAATTGATAACTGAGTTTGGTTTTCCTCCTAATTGTCCCACTATTCTGTGGTGTGACAATCAGAGTGTTATTCACATTTCTCGCAACTTGGTGGAGCATCAATGCACTAAACACATTGAGATTCATATGCATTTCATCTGCCAGTTGATTCAGGATGGTATTCTCATTTTGGAGTACATTCCCACTATAGCACAGGTTGCTGACATCTTCACTAAACCTTTTGCATCTCCATGCTATATTCAGTTGCATTCTATACTTGGGGTGATGAAAGTTGTCCTTGGGGGTCGTCTTGAGGCCTTCCTTCCTTCATTTTTTTTTTAGCATGTTTGTTCTATCTCTTTTTGGAGAGGGGTTTTTCCCACTAGGTTTTCTCCTTTTTATTCGGTTTACAGAGATTTCCTTGTATTGGGTACCTGATCAGGCCTTGTTGCCTAGACCCATTTCTTGCTTTCATACCTGTGTTAGGTTAGCTTACCCCCTGAGCTTGCTTAAGGGGGGTGTTAAAGTAATCATCATTTATGCTTATTAATTATATCATGTTGATTTAATTAGTTAAGTTGTTTATTACTCTTTTTTGCTTAAGTTGTCTCTTAGGTGCATTATAATTAATATTTATATTAATTATTAATCTACAACCTATATTTTTTTATCCTTTAGGGTTTTTTTCACCTTATTAGGTTGAACTTTATAATTATTATTTCATAACTTGGAATATAATTTTTCTCTGCCATTTTGGAGTTTTTCCGAGTTCTTCTTTTTCCTCCTGTCTGCTTCTTCCTTGTAATAGGTATTTGCATGCAGGTGTTATTCGGGTTCTCTGGATTTGTATTTCTCAAATCCTACATGGGATTTTTACAATAAGCACACTGAGGTCTTTCTGTATTTGATTTCCCCCCTTAGGAGGAGGTGGGCCAAAGGAGTGCTGAGAACTATAATCCTTCCTAGACTCCATGGTCATAGATATCTCATGAGTCAAACGATCACAAAATATATCAAATGTAGGCATGGTAAATCACAGACCCAAAGCATCATGGTGGAATGGAAGGTATTGAAAATTGGGGCTAAAAATCATTTTGAGCCTCGCAGTGGGAACCAAATGTGTGTGTGGTAAATATGGTCTTCAACTTGAAAACACCGAACACTCAATAAACCATTAGCTCAAGGGTTACTAATCAATCAAATCAAAATCTAACATTATACAACTACCCTCAAAAGTGGCTTATTGCTTCCTGGTTTAAGCAAGTGTGATTCTCAATGGATGCTCATCAGTTTGGCATTTGGAATCAATGACTAGGAAACTCCAAAATGGAAGATTCAAGATGTGGGCATGATGCATGAACTTGCATACTTTTCCCTCAAGATCATGGAGATAGAATGCATGAATGCAACTAAGCTAAAGGAATATTAAACATGAGTTAACCTAATCAAATATACAGCTACATACTAAGAGAATGAAACTAGGATTCCATTTAATAATAAAATGTATACCACTAAGCTACCATGAAGATACATTCTAAAACATGATCAAAACCTAGAATTAAAGTAGCATTATGATGTTACTTCTCAAATTTTTGCCTCTCTTTGAACAAAGGGAGCTATCCTTTTATGGGAATTCCCTTGAGATGGAAGAACAAGATTTAGCCATGAAGGGCGATTGAGATGCATTTCCCTTCAATCTATGTGAGCTTGATCTGGGTGGAAGATCATTGATTGGTCAACCTTGTGCTTGTTTGGGGGAGAATGAGACAAATTTGGTAATTATCCCCTTTTAATTTCTTTTGTTTGAATTTTATGTGCTCACACATGTGTGAGGATGTATGAAGGGTTTCTTTTAATTAAAAGCATTGGGACTTTTAATTAAACCCTGTAGTTCCAAGCAATTAAATGATTTGAGCTTTGATTAAGGATTTGATTCAACAAGTATGATTTAATTATGCAAGCAATTTTGATTAAATACTTACATAATTAAGGTCTACCAATAAATGTCTTTAATTTAGGATTTTTAAGGCCAATTAATAGAATTAGGGGCTATGAGTTTTCTAGACCAATTTTAGGTGATAACATATATGTGTTTAAACATTTGATTACTTTTCTTATTTTTTATCGAGGTTTTCTCTTGTGATAGTTACTAATTTTCTATCATTGAGAAAGTTTACTTTGCATTGGTTAAGGAAGAAGCTAAAGACAGTTACAAAGACATTTTTGTAAAACATTATATATATTTGATCTGTAAAAGACAATTGTGGACACAGATTGATATAGTGTGTATACATAAATATTATTGGGTTTATACTCTGATAAGAGTCATTTCAATCATGATGTATTTGGTATTCATTTGGATAGTATGTTGTATCTACTTTTGTTTCTGAAACTCGAGTAATGTGAGTTCATAAGATGTATAATGAAATAAAGGTTGTAATTTGTATGACTCAAAATAATAACTTGGAGAATGATGTATAGTCAGTGAGGCATTTTGTCTGCGAGAAAACTTGGCTAGTGGGGAATTTTCTCAGTGAGACACCCCAGCTAGTGACGCATATTGTCATTAAGACATCCAGACAGTGAGACATTTGTAAAAAGTAATTTTAGATAAGTTGGTGAGGCATTTTGAGTTGTTTTATTTGTTGCAAGGTGTGTGACCTTTGTCTCCTTGTTTTGTGTAGTACAATGGTGGTTCGTGACATGGCTTAACCGCCTCTCATGCTTGTATAAGTCAATTGATTATATCGAGCATTAACAGGTTGATCTTTTGGTGTAATGACAACAAACAATTGGTATCAGATATGAGGTCAAGGGTTCAAACCCCCTGCTTGTGTTGGGGGGTATTGTTGCAAGGTGTGCACCCTTGGTCTCCTTTTTTTGTGCATCATAGCGGTGGTTTGTGGCATGGATTAATTGCCTCTTATTCTTGTATAAGTCAAGTGGTTGTACCATGCATTAATAGGTCAATCTTTTGGTGCAACGAAAATCAACATTATTCCCCACAGGCTTGCCACTCAGGAAATGGTTTATGTTATGAGTTGTTATTTTAATTGATGTGTTTGATACTCATGATCATGTATTTATGATAGTTAAGTTTATAAGTAATTAAAGTTCATGAATACATATTCTTTATGAACCATTGATTTGAAATGATACTCTCTTATTAATCATGTTAAAGGATTGAGTTGATCAAAGATTTTTGAAGTCCACATAGTATTATGTTTCAAGTTTTTTAAAGACTATGTTAATATCATTTGAATTTGATATACCACTGATTCACCGCCCCCCCGCCCCCCCGAGTGGTATTTTACTCCAACACTAATGAGTTATGATTTCCCTTCTCCTAAAAGTGCCTTAGAAGTAGAGGATGCTATCCTTGGTTCTCTCTCTTTTCTAAGTGAATATTTTGAGATTAAAGAACCTAATCAAGTCAATAGAATTCAAGATACCCCTCAAAACAAACTAATGATTGTTGTAAAAGGTGCTATGTAACATGATTATCATGCAACACCATACACATATAAAAACAATCCTCAAGAGGATAATATCCTTGATGTCCTACCTTCTACAAATCCAACCTTAGCACATAAGGATCATAATCAAGTCAACACTATTCAATCTCCATTTCCTTCTTCAATTCTTTCTCCAATACAAATAGGACAACCATCAACTCTTCAAGATGATGATTGGGGAACCTTACACTTCACACCAACCTTTTGTAGTAAAAACAAAATCCTTGAATTTGAGAACCAAAAACCTTATTCTAACAAATGTATGGATATTGATTGGGCCTCTTTAAATTTCAACCCTATTCCACTTAGAAGAGACCCGTATCTTGTTTATACATAAAAAATTCCTAATGGACATGCTATAAGATATGTGCAATAAAGCATGAAATCTCATGAGAAATCTACATCAAAATTTTCAAAATAAACTCTAGGTTCCCAACCTTCCCATTTGTCCAATCAATCTATAAATTCCTATCCTAATGTATCATCACAACAAGATAATATTTTGGTTGAGCTTCTTTGTACAATGGAAAATGGTGAACCAATGTAATGCAAGGAATGTTAGATGGATCACCAAGTTGTAGTTTTGAACATTAGGGGAAATGTCATCCGAAAGGATCACCCTTAAACAAATCATACTAGCACAAACCAAAAAGGATGAAGGGGTGCTAATGAAAGATCCAAGTGAGAGTGAGGAATTGGGGTTAAATTTCCCTTTATGTGTTGATTTAACTGTAATGTTAATGTGTGTGAGAAGTAAAATGTGTGAAAGGAAATTGATACTATGATAAAGTAACTGACAACCAACAAGATAGGATATCAGGTATGAGGGAACTTACTTTTAAAACAAGAAGAGGCCAATACACATTCATATCCAATTTTGGCTGCCAATAAGTTGTCAAAATCAGGTAAGGTTTTGGATCTGGAACTTTTGCACCTAAAAATTCTATCTATGAAAATCTCATACCCAGAGGACAAGGCCGAAAATGGCGACCTTGTCCCAAACAAGGGTAAATTTTGAGGCCTTGTCCTTTTGACTCTGAAACTGATGAAATCTGGAGGGGACCTATAACTGGTTCTGATGCTTCTGAATCTAGATCCAAAACTCCACAACTTGTTCCTACACACAAAGAAAAAGGGGAAAAGGTTGTGTAAAGGGGATTGCCTTGATCAAGCCCCTATATAGGAATCATCCTTGAAAGAGAATTAAAATTTTATAAGGAAAGTAATATAAACAAGATAAATGTAAGTATTCACCTTGCATGAAAACCCTGCATTGATGGATGTTAGGATCTTATAAACCCATGAAGATGCTTGTATGTGTGTTTGAAAATTAGAATCAAGGATGTATTCACAAATGCAATGGATCTACAATCGCCAATCTTAGATCTCGAATGAGTGTATGCTTGTGTATCTTATTGCTAGCCTGATAATTCCTCTACTTGGCCATCATGGGAGAGAAACTTGCATCAATTGAAGAATATTCCTTTTCTTGAATTGATCTTGAATAAATGGAGACATGGAGATATTCAATTGCGTGCTTGTCTTAAAATATTGAATCCAAATCCTCAATTGCACAACTTGAATTACTTGAAATCTTGACTTGCTTGCACTTGAAAGATATCTTTCTTATGTATATTATGGATAATGATGGTTTGCATAATAATGAATGTCAAAATGAGAGGCCTTAATGTCCTTTTATACTCATTTTGGGATTCAATATTGTTGGTTTTACCACAAGTAAATATTTAGAGGAAACACTCCCACATTGGGTCTGGATCCCACCAAAGCACATAGCTCTAGGACAAGGCCACAAATGGAGGCCTTGTTCGAGTAGTGATTTAAAGATAGCCCAGACCTAGGGAATTGTGATAGGTTTCAAGGGAAGAAAATGAATGAAGAGGGGGGTCAAGCATACAAGTCATTCAGACCTAGAAATCACCAAAATGGGGCCTAAAAGGTCCTAGAGCCTCCAATTATAGGTGATAAATTTTTAGGATGGTACATTTAGCCCCCACTTTAGCAGGAGTATGAGAGAAACTCATGATCACGATAAAGTAGATCAAATACATAGGATGATCTCATCAAAGTCAAGGAGACAAAAAAAACATCAATCCCCCAAGTGACTAAGTCCTCATAAAATCCAAAAATAAGGTGAGAGAGAGAGAGAGAGAGAGAGAGAGAGAGAGAGAGAGAGAGAGAGAGAGAGAGAGAGAGAGAGATANGAGAGAGAGAGAGAGAGAGAGAGAGAGAGAGAGAGAGAGAGAGAGAGAGAGAGAGAGAGAGAGAGAGATATTGTCTCACTATGAACCACACAAGAGAAGTGTCGTAAAAGATGGCATTGAAAAGTATAGTAAGTTGTGCTATGCCAGTTCAATCAATCAAGGATCTATCCATAAGAAAAGTGTATCTGATAAGGGATTTGACAAAGAATGATCTATCCTAAGGGAAAGGTAAGCTTCCTTAGGGATTGAAAAGAGGGAGAATCCATCCTTAAGGAAAGTGTATCCAATAAGGGATCCAAAATGATGATTTGTCTTAAGGGAAGGTAATCTTTCTTAGGGATCGAAAGGAAAATAAGGATTTGTCCTTAAGGAAAGTGTATCCATTAAGGGATCCAAAAGATGGTCAGTCAAAGGACCAAATGTAAAGTAGCATTGACTTAGTGTGTGTGTGTGTGTGTGTGCTAAAAGTGAAACACAGAGAGGAGTGTATGCCCCCGCGTTAAAGAAATTTCCAATGCCTTAACGAGAGAAATGAATTTAATAGAGTGTACATGCATCCACAAGAAATGTTTCCACTGTGAAATGCCCCCAAGAAAGGATGAATCACGAGAAATGAGCACATGAAAAATAAAGAACGAAAGGGATCTACCAACTCTGGGGTCATTAGGTCATATGATTACTCATGTATATTGGGATTATGTCAAAATGAATTCTCATCATCCCCCAAAGGTAGTAGAACTACAAGCACAATGGAAGAAAAAATGTAAGAGTTACAAAGAAGTCTTTGGGGTCAGTTGCACAGAAACCAAAAAGAATAGGTAGCTACCATTTTGCATCATCCCAAGAAGAAAAAACAAAGGCACATTTACGAACAATAGCACTGGCACAACATAACATGTAAAAACATATAAAAGAAGAGAGATACAAATAGATGAATGTTTACGACATTGAGATTCCTTTATCACATTGCGACAATGGAGCCACAAGGGTCATTTAAAGAAATGTAACAAGAATCACAAAACAAGGGAACCACAACAATACATGAAAACATACAAAATCTATTGCACAAGAGGAGATAATCAAGCGTATTGCCTGCCCCTCACCCAATCTCGGTCTATAGTGTATAGGGAGGGTGGGAAACTCAAAAGAGGAGCAATATTAAACACAGAAGATGGAACAATATCCAGTTCCAAACAAGGACTATGCTATGAAGATAGGTCACTTTGTCTGTCACTAGGAGTGATAGATAACTGTTGTGAAAGAATAGTTGGTAAATCATGATCAATATGAATAGTCTCATAGTCATCAAAATCAGTGACATGAATAGAATTTATAGCATCAAGAACATCATCATCAAGAGTATCTTCTTCATCCAAATTAATTGTAATAGAATATACGATATCAATAGCATCGTCATGTTTGTTCATTTTAATCTTGTTTAAATTCAATTCCTCCATTGGCTCAAGCATGGGTTGGTCAAAGGGAAGCGAAGCATGAGGAGGTGTATGAGGTGAAGCAATATTTTGAGAATCACTTTGACGAGCCCTAACACGACAAGGATCATGAGCATTACAGTTGCGTTTGGTGTTGCTAGAAATTTGGTTTGGGATAAATCAATTAACATTGGGTCCTTTTCTTATTTAGGAGGAAAAACACAGAAGGAGCCACACTAGGCTGAGAAGTATGTGTATAAGAAATAGGAAGAGGAGGTATAGGTGGTGTAGGAAGAAGTCTGTGTCCAGGAAAAAGAGAGGGAACATCGTTAGGTCTACTAAGTTCAGAAATATTTTGGACCTTGTAGGCTGTGTGTGTGTGTGTGTGTGTTTTGATGAATCATAACTGATTGAATGTTTTAAGATATTAAGTTGATGATTGCAGAGCTGCAGAAAGTTAATGCAAGACATTAAAACAATTAATGCATTGTATTTTCATTGATGTCAACTTGATATAATCTGATTGGTTATATACATAATGTCAAAGACTTCAAAGAACCAGAGAGATAAAAGGTTATGCTATCAGTAATGCATAAAAGTTTAGTATGCACCAAGTGACAACAAACACCGATGGATAGTGCACCCCGACGGAAAGAGAACCCAAAGAGAAAAGTCACAATGATACTCGAGCAAGAAACTTGAGCAAGCATTACCGATGAGAGGAACCATAATGTTACCCGATAGTTAGAAAACCCTGACGGACAGAGATGCCTGAGGACAACTGAAGTCAAGATCGAGCTAACAAGGAGTTAAACACCGAAAAGAATTTAAGTTCAGAAACAACAAAATACTTAGCTGGAAAGAGCTAAATATGGAGTTAATTGGTTGATAACATTGTTTTCATCGACAAGTTAAAAGCTAGAGATAAGATAGAGTTTTAAAGCTATTTTATTCTAGTTATCAAGGAGAAATCTACGGGATAAAGCTGAAGTAAAGCTTTAAAGAAAGAAAGGCAAGAATTGCGGATCACGCCAAGAACAAAAAATCAAGGACTTAGAAATGGTGAAATCATGTCTATAAAGAGACAAGCTAATTCATTATGAATCAGGGGTGAATAGAGAAGAATATCTTGGAGATAATAATGGCGAAGAATGACTTCATACAGTCTTGATCAAACAAGCTAAAGAACAGAGTTAAAAATTTCTAAGGACACCGAGCAATAGAGAAGCACATCATCAATGAGCAGCTAGAAGTGGAGCAAAGGTATTGAAAGGAAACATTGATCAGAAAGGTACAATGAGCTTATAATAGATCTAAACATCTGGAAGATTAAGTTGTTTATATGAACAGATCATATATTATTTCATTTTAACCATTGGATCAGAAAGTCTCTTAACCAAGCAGGACTTATCAATCCTTTATATATTGAGATACATCCCAAGGAGTATCAAAAGGTTAATTCATGAAGATAGCATAGTGAAATGCCAGATATCAAGTGATTAACTATTAGTGATAAATCCTCTAACAAGGTCACACTTAACAGTGTGTTTGTAACCTTTAATAGAGTTGGCTCTCACCGAGCTCACTTCAGAAGAGTGAAAATTTTGGGTTACCGGTCCCAAGTGGGTTTTCCCTTAACAAGGTTTCCACATTAAAAATCCACGTGTCAAATATGTTTATGATTCATTGCTTTGATGTTTTGCAATACACATTACTAAAACAAGATTGATCGGTAAACACTAAGTTATTTACTGTATTTCGGTAAATGATAAACTGCTAATTGGTAAAGCTTAATAATAAGTTTTAACAGTGAACTTCGAACAGTAGTTATTTGAAAAGATTATTTTAGGGCATACATCTTGTAGCACTGAAGATAACTAAAGGCTTATAATTGTGGTACTAATTTTTTGGGTTGATTTATTGAAATATTTTTGAGGCCACTGATTCACCCCCCNCTGATCCCCCCCCCCCCCCCCGCCCCCCCCACTCTCCGTTATTCTAACAATTGGTATCAGAGATTGTGTGCTTAGAAAGGAAGGTTTCAAGACCTAAGAAAAAGATCACAAGATGAGAAAACAGGATGTACCTTAGTTGAACAAGGACAACTTTGCATCATGAAAAAGTAGGATAAGAATCCACCTATCAAGTATTGGAAATGTTGTTACTCAATACTTGGATACTAAACATATGTTGCCTACATGACCTTACACACTTGATCAATTGAGATAAAAACATGAGCATAATTCTATGATGATATAAATTACTTCCTCACTCTTTGATGATAAATTTGAAGATGTCAAAACATGCGCCTCTGCAAAGCAAATGTGAGACAAATTGAAGCTAGTACATGGAGGAGATGCTAATGTACTAAGAGCTAAGGCAGAAAGCCTAAGAGGTAAATTTGATGACCTACGAATGAGAGAAGGAGAAAATATCACTCAGTACAGCTACAAAATCAAAGAGGTAGTCAATTCTATCTCAGGAGTTGGAGGTGTAGTTGAAGAAGAAACAATGGTAAGTAAAATCCTAAGAACCTTACCTGTTTATGCTATTAGAGTATCTGCTATACAAGAAAAGAGAGAAGTAGAAAATAATAATGTCACTCTAGATAGTTTGGTTGGAAGACTTATTTCATTTTAGATGAATAACTTTTATAACAGTGTCTTACCATCTATTGAGTCTATATTCAAATCTTCTTTGAAAATAAGTAAGTCAAGTCATAAACACACTATGAGAAATAATAGTGAAAGTGATAGTGATGATCAAGAACTTGATGAGATTGAAGCACTAATGGCTAGAAGATTGTAGAGAGGCAAAGGTAGACACAAAGGTAAATAACCATTGGTATGTTTTAATTGTAAAGAGATTGGACACTTTGTTGCTAGATGTCCTAACAAAAGAAAAGATGACAGAATTAATGACAGATCATATGAAAAGAAGTTTGACAGAAGTGATAACAAAGATTACTGAAGAAACTGACAATCTGATAGAAGAGATACCCGAGACTACAAGGACAAAGGGAAGAAAGCTTGTTACCTAGTTGAAAATAGAGCTGGAGATACTGGCACTGAATCCGATGAAGATGTCGAGATGGTATTAATGGCCATGAAGGATGATTCAGACGAAGAGGAAAGGTATGTAGAGACTACACTCATATCTAAGGTTAGTAAGATTGATGTTTGGATTATAGATAGTGGTTGCACTCACCACATGACCGGTGATAAAGAAAAGTTTGAAACTTTTGAGTATTATAATGGTGGATCAGTAAGAATGGGTAATGACTCACCTTGTTCGATTGAAGGTAAAGGAACCATAATATTAAATAATCTGATCAAATGTGAAAATACATATTGGGTAAAAGGACTTAACTATAATATATTGAGTGTTTCACAGTTGAAAAAAACAAGTCACTGAGTTGTATTTGAGAACAAAAAGGCAAAGATCTTTAATGAATCAGGAAGGTTGATCGGAACTGGTGAATAGACAAAAGGTAACCTATTCTATCTTGATTATATTAACACCACTTGTTTAATGGCTAGAAATGAAGACATATGGTTGTGATATAAAAGATTATGTCATGTGAATTTTGACAACATGATTAAGATAAGAAATAAAAAGAAAGTAAGAGGCTTACCAAGCATGTAAAAGCCCGACCATGTCATATGTAAGAATTGTCCAAAAGGTAAAATGACAAAGTCTAGTTTCAAGAGAAAAACCCATCCATCTAATGCTATTCTAGAATTAGTCCATACTGATCTATGTGGACCCATGAGAACAAAGAGTTACTATGGTGATAGATATTCCATTCTCTTTGTACATGATTACTCTAGAATGATGACAGTTATGTTCTTAAAAGAAAAATCAGAAGCATACAAGATGTTTAAATGGTATAAAGCTATTGTAGATAAACAAAGTGGTAAGGAACTAAAATGCTTAAGATCAGATAAAGGAGGAGAATTTATTTCTGATGAATTCACTAACTTTTGCAATGAGCATGGAATTAAAAGATAGGTTTTTGCACCAAGAACACCACAACAAAGTTAATTGAAGAAAGACACCAAAAAGACACCTTATGAGCTATGGTATGGATACACACCCAATGTAAGTTACTTTAGAAATTTTGGAATTCAATGTTAAATTTTGAAAGATGATATAAACGGAAATCTTGACTCCAAACTGATGACATGTAACTGATTGAATGTTTGACTATATTAAGTTGAAGATTATGCAAGACAATTAAATCAGTTAATGGTTTGTGTTGTCATTGATGTCAACTTGATATCATCTGTATGGTCATATACATAATGCCAAAGACTTTAGAGAATCAATGGAATAAAGGTTATGCTTTCAGCAATGCATAAAAGTCAAGTATTCACCAAGTGACAGACTACACTGGCGGAGTGCACACCATCGGTAAAGACAGAGATAAAGTCACATTGATGCCTGACGAGCAGAAGATAGTGTTGCCCGACGAAGCAGAATAAAAGGATGCCCGATGAGTTAAAAATAGTTTTGCCCAATGAGAAAGATCCAATGATGCCCGACGGATGGAGATCCCGAAGCTAACTGAAGTGACACCGATGAAGCTGGTAGTTGTCACCGACAACGAACTGCAGAGTTGACCGACAGAACAGAGAGATCAGAGAATGATAAAATATCTAGCTGGCAGAGCTAAAGGATAGAATTAACTGGTTGTTTTATTTGTTTTATTTGACCATAGTTAAATAAATGATTTGTACAGTTGGCAAGAAGATAACTACAAGATAAATCAGGAGTTAAAGCCGTAAATCAATTTGGCTGGATTGTTTTTCACACAAAGAATCAAGAATCAAGAACCTATAATTAAGGTATATCATGTCTATATAAGAGACAAGCATAATTTATTCCAAAGAAAAAAGCAATCAGATACACGGGGGAGTGAACTGATAGAAGATGCTGAAGAGAAACTGATGAAGGATAAACTTCATGCAGTCCTGATAAATCAAGCTAAGGGAGAGCTAAAGAATTTTGCAGACACCGACGAATAGAAAAGCATAGCATCACAGAGCAGAAAGAGTTAAGTACAAAGGAATTGAATTGATACATTGATCAAAAAGATATTGTAAGTAAATAGATCTGAAAATCTGCAATTCAGTTGCATTATAAACAGGTCATTTTGTTTCAGTTTAACCATTGAAGCATTAAGTCTCTTAACATAGCAGGACTTAACAGTCTTTTGTTATTGAGGTATATCCTAACAGATTACCAGAAGGTTGACTCATGATAGTAGCATTAGTCTTACCTAAAGCCTATTAACAGTCTAAGGAGGTTGATTCAAGGATGGTAGTAAGATTTGCATAAAGCCTATTGACAGTCATGAGACTGATTCAAGGATGGTAGTGTAGATGCCAGATACTAAGTGACAACTTATGTATTAAAATCCTCTAACAAGGTCGCACTTAACCGTGTGTTTGTAACCTTTAACATGGTTGGCTCCTAACAAGGCTCACTTCAAAAGAGTGAAAATTTGGGGTACCGATCCCAGTGGTTTTTCCCTTAACAAGGTTTCCACGTTAAAATACTTGTGCTATATGTGTATGGTTCATTACTTTATTGTTTTACATTCTACATATGCATTTATGGATTGTTTGGTATACTCTGCATATTTACTGAGTATCGATAAATATAGTTTACTACTTATCGGTTATCAAGGAGAATAAGGACAGACAAGGTAAACCAATAGACAGTTATTTGTCTCAATTATTGCAAGGCATGCATCTTGTAGGGACTTAATAATTGGAGAAGTATTGATTGGTGGATTAAATTGGATAAATTTTTGAGGCCACTGATTCACCCCCCCCCCCCCCCCCTCTCAGTTATTACTAACAATTAGTATCAGAGCTTGTGTGCTTAGAAGGAAGGTTTCAAGACCTAAGTAAAAGATCACAAGATGAACAGACGAGATGTGCCCAAGTTGAACAAAGACAACTTTGCTTCATGAAAAAGCAGGATAAAGCTTCACTTATCAGGTATTGGCAATGATATTACTCAATACTTAGATACTGAATATGTGTTGCCTATAGGACCATTGGCAGTAGATCAATTGAGAGTAAAGCATGAACATAACTGCATGGTTATAGAGCTTTCAGCCTCACTCTTTGATGCTGAATTTGAGGATGTCAAAGATTGCAAAAATGCAAAGACAATGTGGGACAAGTT
>MU225962.1:1187145-1211443 GCA_018584345.1 Thuja plicata | reverse complement strand
AATTATTGTCTCATTTTCTTGCTAATCTCATATAGAATAATTTCATTTTGCAATAAGATAGTTTCAATTTCTAGAATAATTGCATTGATCATCATGTCTTAGATTATCTCATATCTCTCATTTCTTAGTATAATATTGCATTGTATTGCATCCATCATGATAAATCCTTCGTTCCTAGATTGGTCCATGGTTGTGAGACTCTCGTTCTGAGAGCAATTTCAAAAACCTCGTCTGGATAGAAGGCAACAGGTCGAATCATACAGGCAGACATGATGAATAATCTCATATTCAGTCTTGTGTGTACCTGGTGAAGAAGGACTATGTTGAAGTGCATGGTGAATTAACAAGGCCAAATTTACCACATACAATGTTGCATTCAAAGGATTCAAGGTATACCAAATGGATGTCAAATCTGCATTCCTAAATGGAATACTAGAAGAAGAGGTATACATTGAACAACCAGAAGGGTTTTTTTATCCTAACAAGATAAATATGGTTTGTAGACTACACAAAGCCTTGTATGGATTGAAACAAGAACCTAGAGTCTGGTATGAAAGACTTCACTCCTATCTCATAAGTATTGGATTTTTAAGAACATGTGAAAACAATAATCTGTATTTAAAAGAAGATTATGATGAAAACATTTTGATTGCTGAAATATTTGTTGATGATATCATATTTGAGGGCAATGATATGTTATGTAAATCATTTGCTAATGTAATGAGAAAAGAGTTTGAGATGTCAATGTTTGGGGAGATCAAATTCTTTCTTGGTCTACAGATTCTTCAACAAGATGCAGACATATACATTACACAATCCAAATACATCAAGGAAGTGTTGAAGATATTCAAGATGGAAGATTCCAAGCCAGTTGGAACACCTATGACAACCAGATGCAAGTTGACAAAGGAAGATAAGTCAACAAAGGTAAATCAGACCCTATATAGATCACTAATTGGAAAACTAATGTATGTTGTTCATACTAGACCAGATATAGCACATGCAGTTGGAATAGTTCCAAGATTCTCTGCTAATTCCAAAGAATCACACATGACTGCTATCAAAAGAATTCTGAGATATCTAAAGAATATTGAGTACTATGGCTTATGGTATAAAAGAGAAGGCAAATTTGATCTTCAAGTCTATACAGATGTTGATTGGGCTAGAAACTTAGATGACAAAAAAAGCACAACTAGAGGAGCATTCTTCATGGGTGACAGACTTGTCACATGGATAAGTAAGAAGCAAGGATGCATCTCACAATCTACTGCAGAAGCAGAATATGTGGCTACTATTGCAAATTTCTCTAACATTGCATGGATCAAACAGTTACTAGAAGGTATGAATATGAAAATTCTTGAACCAGTGATTATCTATTGTGATAAAACTAGTGCAATAAACATTTCTAAGAATCCTATCATGCATGCTAAGACTAAGCATATTTATATCAAGTATCATTACTTAAGGGAACAAGTGCAAGAGAAAAAGGTGATACTAGAATCTGTTCAATCCAAGGAACAATTAGCTGACATATTCACAAAGTCATTGCCTAAAGATACATTTGAGTACCTGAGAAAAAGACTAGGGGTCCGACCCTTGTCTATTAGTCACTAAGTTGACTGGGAGGTTGCATTAGCCTACACACAATTAGAAGATCATTCATGTTGATGCAAGCAAAGAAATGGACTGCAAAGATACATCAATACACAGAAAGGTACATATCTGCACCGAACACCAGAGTCATTGTAATGTTGATGGATAAGGAAATTCAAGGAGCATATTAAAAAGGAGAAAGGATATACTTTGGCATTGTTGTCAAAGGGAGAGAAGTATCCAAAGGGAAAGATTATATCCATATGAAATATCCATCATGATTATCCAAAGGAAGAGAAGTTATCCTAAGGGAGAGATGACTTAAGGGAGAAAGTATATCTATTGTTGTCAAAGGAAAAAGAGATGATCAAGGAGAAGAACAGTAAAAGGAAGAGACAACATGAAAGAAGAGATTCTACATCAAAGGGAGAGACAAAATCAGAAGTTGCTACATATATCCAGTGAAGGGAATAAAGATTAAAGAAAGTACTCTGCAAGAAAAAAATCTAAGCTAGAAGAGCTTACCGATAACCAGACATTTGTATTGGTTATAGAACAATAAGTTTTGGTAGATTGATGAACTACAACTGATATATTTCACATTGTATTAGTAGTAATGCAGTATGTTTCCATCAATGCCAAAGGGAGAGATTGATGAATCATAACTGATTGAATGCTTGAAGATGTTAAGTTGATGGTCACAGAGCTGCAGAAAGTTAATGCAAGACATTAATAGTTAATGTATTGTATTGTCATTGATGTCAACTTGATATAATATGATTGTTTATATACATATTGTCAAAGACTTCAAAGAACCAGAGAGATAAAAGGTTATGCTATCAGTAATGCATAAAAGTTCAGTATGCACCAAGTGACAACAGACACCGACAGACAATGCACCCCGACGGAAAGAGAACCCTGAGAGAAAAGTCATAGTGATACCCAAGAAAGAAACCTGAGCAAGCATTACCAACGAGAAGAACCATAGTGTTACCTGATGGTTAGACAACCCTGACAGACAAAGATGCCCGAGGACAACTGAAGTCAAGACCGAGCTAACAAGGAGTTAAACACCGAAAAGAACTAAAGTTCAAAAATGACAAAAGACTTAGCTGGAAAGAGATAAATATGGAGTTAACTGGTTAATAACATTGTTTTCAGCGAGAAGTTAAAAGCCAGAGATAAGCTAGAGTTTTAAAGTTGTTTTATTCCAGTTATCAAGGAGAAATCTACGGGATAAAACTGAAGTAAATCTTTAAAGCAAGAAAGGCAAGAATTGCGGATCACACCAAGAACAAGAAAGTCAAGGACTTAGAAACGGTGAAATCATATCTATAAAGAGACAATTTAATTCATTATGAATTAGGGGTGAATAGAGAAGAAAATGCTGGAGAGAATACTGGTGAAGAATGACTTCATACAGTCCTGATCAAACAAGCTAAAGAACAGAGCTAAAGATTTATGTGGACACCGAGCAACAGAGAAGCACAACATCACCGAGAAGAAAGAAGTGGAGCAAAGTTATTGAAAGGAAACATTGATCAGAAAGATATAATGAGCTTACAATAGATCTGAACATCTGCAAGATTAAGTTGTTTATATGAACAAATCATATGTTGTTTCAGTTTAACCAATGGATCAGAAAGTATCTTAACCGAGCAGGACTTAACAATCCTTTATATATTGAGATACATCCCAAGGAGTACCAAAAGGTTAATTCATGAAGATAGCATAGTGAAATGCCAGATATAAAGTGATTAACTGTTAGTGATAAATCCTCTAACAAGGTCGCACTTAACAGTGTGTTTGTAACCTTTAACAAGGTTTTCTCTTCATCGAGCTCACTTCAGAAAAGTGAAAATTTTGGGTTACCGGTCCCAAGTGGCTTTTCCCTTAACAGGGTTTCCACGTTAAAAATCCATGTGTCAAATGTGTTTATGAGTCATTGCTTTGATGTTTTGCTTTACACATTACTAAAACAGGATTGATTTGTAAACACTAAGTTAGTTATTGTATTTCGGTAAATGATAGACTGCTAATCGGTAAAGCTTAAGAATAAGGTTTAATAGTGAACTCCGAGTAGTAGTTATTTGAAAAGATTATTTCAAGGCATACAT
This sequence comes from Thuja plicata, assembly GCA_018584345.1. Classification (NCBI taxonomy): domain Eukaryota; kingdom Viridiplantae; phylum Streptophyta; class Pinopsida; order Cupressales; family Cupressaceae; genus Thuja; species Thuja plicata. The sequence goes on along the minus strand of MU225962.1, from coordinate 1,207,733 downwards.
CTTGTAGGACAGAAGATAACTAGAGGCTTATAAATGTGGTACTAAGTTTTTGGGTTGAATTATTGGAATATTTTTTAGGCCACTAATTCACCACCACCACCACCACCCCCCCCCCCCCCCCCCCCCCNTCACCACCACCACCACCACCCCCCCTCCCCCGCCCCCCTCTCAGTTATTCTAACACACACACACACACACACACATTACATGATATGCATGAAATATTTTAAAAAACCCCACATATATCATGTAATTGCTATCACAACCAACCCTACTATTATATTTCTTATAATACTAACATATTAATTTCATTATGAAGGGGCAGTACTCTTCTCTTCAAATCCTAGTCCCTAGAATACAATTAGACAAAAAATAGTGGTGACCCATTACACATTTCTCTGATTAGATATGTCAACCAAGATCCAATATACAAAATGGAGCATATTAATTTGAACACAAGCTCCTTAACTCAAAACGAAGCATTACTATTAACCTATACTAAAACCTTGATCTCAAGATAAAGCAAAGACATAAAATTTAGTTTTTCTATTATTTTCCAGAGTACAAACTAGCTTTATACTCACAACCACAGTCGTAGGCAACATGACCCTCCAAATCTTTGGAGGATTCTAAAGACACTTCTTCATCTAGCATTCACTTTCCACTCCTGCGTCCATGGATTGCCTCCTCCTCACTATCCAACTCAATCTTTGTGTTAGCACCTCCATATTTTCTCAAAATATGAAGTGCTTATGAGAAGAAATTTGACTATGACACATAGAAATGCCTCTGCAAAAACTTTTCTAAGTTGTTTACTTTAGAGATTAATAGCTTAATTTCTTTTGATTATCATGCATATCTGCTCTTGGATCATGTTTATTTTTCATAAGTAAATATATTTTCCAATTTTAAACCTCCAATGATATGATTAGACATATTTTTGAAGGATCTAGTTTGAGGGTTCAATAAATAATTGCAATTTGCACATTATCGGATCTACCAGAGTAGCCCAGTTTGGAGGTAAATATTTCATGACTATGTGATTTTCATAGAAAAAGGATTAATGCTCATAATTCTCATGGTCTTAATGTACCCCTCAGTCCATTTTCAAAACTCTGGGACTTCATTTGATATTTTTACTAAGTCAAAAGCAAATGCAATTTGCAGTGTTATGTTGATTGCACAATATTTAGTTTATCATAAGGCCTACTTTCAGAGATCAATATTTTTCTATCAGTTGAATTTCATGTTGAACAGGTTGTTTCATGTGATTTTCCACATGTTAATGTGCTTCCATGATCAATTACAGAGCTTTAGAGTAATGTATGATATTTTTCAAAACCAAAACCAAATGCAGTTTACAAAGTTTGGACATATGCATGTTTAGGGCAGTTTATGAAGGTCGACTTTGACCTTTAATATCTTGCACATGAAATTTATTTGGGATAAGCCTCTTTGCACACGTAATTTTTGCACCCAAATGAATCCACCCATTTAGTGGCGGCCTCCCAGGATGAGATTCAGTATTTTTTTAAGGCGGAGATATAATGAGTTTCAGAAAGGTTCAAACACGTCTATTTGCAGAAATTGCAAAGTGACCAAATTTGATGGTCAATATCTTGGTACCCCGATTGCGTCATGCGAGGGAACCTGGTATTCTTATTTCCCTATTAATAGTCAACATGTTTGTGCATTTTCATGGCTCCACGAGGTCGTTTGATGAGTTTTCTAAGGCGATTTTGAAGGCCCCAAACTTGTTTTGGGCACTATGCAGAAATATTAGAAATCAAACTTTAATGATTACATGTTTCATGTTTTCAATCTAGAATGCATGTGGAAGTGGTTCCAAACAATTCAGGGGTCAAGTGGTATGGGGTCAAGTGGTATCAGAACAAAAAAAAAAAAAAAAAAGGGTTGGNAAAAAAAAAAAAAAAAAAAAAAAAGGGTTGGGCCCATAAGGGGACCTTGCCTACATCATGACAATCCAATTCAATGTTAATATCAAAGATTATATTATTTAAATTATTTTAATTTAAATAAGTGTACGTAGTGGCGAAGTATTTGCCTAATAATTAATTATAGTTATAATATTAAATATAATTTTAAAAAGTATAATATGTTTTTTTTTTAATCGGTAACATTTTTGTATATTGATAGTAAAAAGAGGAATTACATCATCGTGCCAATTATAACGGTTGGCTACCGCATTACAAACATATTTCAACCCCACCCTACAACATTAATATAGTCGTGTTATATATTAAAGGGCATTAACACCCTATCAAAAGAAAACCAAAAAGCATCCAACGTACTAAAGATCACAAAAAACATATAAATTGCACCCAAGTCATGGCACCTTCCAGCTCCATCCGCCCTCGTTTAGTCTTTGAACCACTGCGCCGCCTCCTCCCTTGAGAAATTGGGGATGATTCGGTCGTCTTGCACTGATCTTGGTGTACCAGTAAGGATGGCTCCCTGGCAACTCATCCTACCCGTTTCGCTTGTGCCCACCTCCTTCTGCGCCCTCCTTTCAAGCTAGTGTCGCAGTGGCTGTCCTGGAGCTGTTACACTTTTGCGAAGCGTCGACTTCATGAAACCCCTCCTTCCCTCACTCTGCTCCCAAATCTTCCCCTGCAGGAAAGCCAAAATCTTCTTCCACCCTTTCTCAGCCTGCGGTACATGCACCCCTTGTGGGTTCGACAAAGACCAGACGACCAGAGGTTGAATCGAAGTATCCCCTCCCCCGATAAGCCTCCAAGTTTCGTTCCCCATTTCCACTCCTTTCCCCAGAACCACGCTGTCCACAATTTCCTCCAGCCCCTGCAGCCATTGTGGATCGACACATGTTGTCACTGCCTTGATGACTTCCGCCTTTATTTCGCCCACCATTAATGCCAGTGCCACAAAGAGTGAGGCCACATCCAGATTGGAGCGTCTTCTCCAGTAGGAGTCCATATACTCCAAACCAAACATTTGTTGAATGTCGTCCATAAACTCTGAGGCATCGAACATGAAAATGTTCCTCAACTGCCTCACCGTAATCTTCCCCTCATACGATTGTGTCTGACAATCTGATTCGAGCGCAAAGTTTGCCTCCATCTCTTCGTCTGCACTAAAAACCTTGTAAATTGCTTTGTTTTTCCTACTTAAAATTACATCCTTCAAACTATCTGGAAGGATTTGCTTCGCGGGGTGCCAAATAATGAGTGCAAAAACTATCACATGCGATGACATTATCTGTTTTAAGTGTCATTGGGATTAATGGTTGATTAATACTCCTTCATAACTTCGTTCGGATGCTTCAATTGGGGTTTTAGTTTTATTTTCCTCTTTTATTCCAATTCGAGGCTTCTTAGATCTTCATGTATTTCGTGTTGAGTCCCCAAGTCTACATTCGCCCCCATATTGGCTAACTTGTTGGCCACCTTATAAGCTTCTCTATAAACATGGGAAACTTTAAAGTCCTCGAACTCCTGTAACAGGCACCTAATCTGCTTGATGTGTTTGTCAAGATGCCACGCTACCAGCTTTCCTCTCGATATTCCATTGGTAATTATCTCTGAGTCCCCTTCAAGGTGCACTCTGCGAATTCCCAGTTTGGCTCCTAAGACTAAAGTCTCTTTAGCCGCTACACATTTGGCCACATTATTCGTACCATCCCTCAATCGTTTGGCCACAAAAGCAAGAGTGTTTCCCAGATGATCTCTTGCAATACAGCTGCAACCAAAGACCCCTCGGGTTTCCCCGAGCGGCTCCATCAAAGTTAATTTTCACCCATCCTTCCTCTGGTGGTTGCCAAGAGACCTCTTTTCTTTTTTGCTTAGGATTAACCCTTAAAGACCCATTAACATGCCAAAAGTATAATAGGTTTTATTAGAAGATAATAATTTAATAATAATAATAAGGTTATGAAACTATAAAATAATATTAGTAAATTTACTAAGTATAATTATTTAATATAAAATTTATATAATGTACACTTATGAAATAATAATATATTATTTTAATTATAATATAATAATTATTTTGATTCACATATTTTTTGACATAAATGTTTTAAAATGATAAGTATAAATTAAACAATAAAGTTTCGTAAATATGGGGGATTGCCTCAAAAATAGAAATGGACATAGTGCTTTGTGAAATCCAGGTATATAAGACCCCAAATTTATTAGCCAATCAACATGAAGAGAAATATTTTTCATGATTATTTTACTTAAAAATCTCACATGTATACTTTAGAAAATCTAAAAAGAAATTGAAAAGAAAAAATAGTTAATTGCAATTGGTTGAAATAAGTTTTTTTAATCACTTGTTAAGAAAAACTCATTGCAATAGTATGTAGCCTAACGAAAAATACTAATAATATTATGCTAAATGCCTATGGATAATAAAATTTATTTAAATCATATTTTTAAGATTTAAATAATTTGGCATTGTTATAACTAATAAGTGACCACTTAAATGTTTGTGTAGACATCTCCTAAATCCAGAGGGAAAGGAAAGGATAAAAAATGAAAATTCTATTTAAATCATTAATTAACTGATAGGCTTCCCTATGTGGGAAACCCCTGTAGGCAAATTGTCTCACACATACTTACCGATGTCGGGAAAGGAAAATTTTTGGTAGCTGGAATATGCTTGCGGAATTGGCATTATCTAATTCCCAGTTTTGTTTCTTCCATGTTTGTGTCCATCCAAAAAAATTGGAATTGGAATTTTGAAATTCCAATTTTGCCCCAAAATGGGCATATGCATCTTCCACCCAAATAGGTGGAATTGGAATTTCGAATTCTAATTCCAATTTTTATAAAACCAAATTTAATATCTCGGCAGATCCGTGACTTCTCCAAACCTTTATTCCGAAACACATTGGTATATTATATTGTTATATACACACACACGTGTGTATGTGTGTATATGCACATGTACACACATGCGTGTGTGTATATACACAAATATTTATTTATGTGTATACACACATGTGTGTATATACACACATGTGTGTGTATACACACATGTGTGTGTATACACACATGTGTGTGTATACACACATGTGTGTGTATACACACATGTGTGTGTATACACACATATATACATAGGTGTGTACATATATACACAGGTGTATATATATATACATGTATGTATATATATTCAAATAAATTAAGAAATAAACAATTAAAAATCCTTATGCATCTTCTCAGTCATCTTCCAGGTGAACCAAACGAGTCCAGCGCATATTCCAAAAATCATTTTTAATATAAGTATATGACAACATCTTCTAGAATTGACTATATCCAACATTTGGTATTCTAGCACCCAAACGGGCTTAAACGGCTGGAAGATGGGAAGAGCGGCAAAAGGAGAATAAAAGATGGTGTCAGTTTCCATTGGTGCTTGCAGGAAGCAAACAAGAGGCCAAAAAACATTTAGGTCAACTTTCAAAAGGCTTGCAGTACACAGACGCTTGCAAAGGTTGGGTTCCCCTCTTCTATTGAACAATATTCCTCTCTCACGACCATGAGAGAATCTGGATTAAATTATATTTGATGTTACATTGAATACTGTATTTCCTTCCTGCATATTGTCAAAGAGTCCATTCACCGTTTGCCTGCACACTTCAAACATTTCAACTGTTGTTGTATATCTATCCGGTTTGGAAAACAAACAGATCTCCAATGAAGCATACACCCATCGTAACTCCCAAGATGATCTGTTCATATAGAATTTGATCAAAGAGGAGAGGTAGGGAAAAATTATTTTTTGAAATTACTCCCCCTTTCTTTACAATTGATGATATTATACAGGTACATGACTGGCTTTACTCTAAAGGGCAAAGTTTATAGCGACACACCAGTCACTAACACATTTATATTAGTCGTTCTGTTCGTATAGGATTTGTTCAAAAAAGAGAAGGTAGGGAAAAAAATATCATCAATTTTAATAGCATCAAATTTATTTTCTGAAATCACGCCCCATGTAACCCCATTTCCCTGAGGCATTTTGTCAAACAGTTCAGGTGTCACTCAACTGTTTAGTTTCTATTATACTTGTTCCATGCATTGAGGCTACTGGGGAATTAGAAGTCTAGGATTAGCTAAGTGTTTTGATTAGTATTCATAGGTGAAATGCCATTGCACTCTTTCAAAACATCATGCTAAGCATCCCAAATTTATTTAATTGCTTCAGCTGGAAAAAAATTACAGTTCTCTGTTTCCAGTTTTGTGATGATAAATATTAAAAGGCCAAATTTCTTGGTACCATATATGATTTTAACTCCTGCATTGCCATGATAGGAGTGTCTCCTGAGGAATAATTGAATCAGTTTGTCTCTCAAATTTACAAAACTTGTACATATTGTGATATCTAATTACAAATGAAATGTGTTCCATATTAGTAAGAATAACCCATGAGGAGATCAAGGAAATCCAAGATGTCAGTCACATTAAAGTGCATTAATCAATGGTTCCATACAAAAGTGAGGTAACAAAATCTATTGGTACATATCAAAAAGCCAATTCTGTTCATCTAGCCAAGATTGTAAGCTTGGTGGTAACTTGTCTGCATAGCAGAAATGAGATGAATTTTCCCAGGTTGCATTATCAATGATAAAGTTAGCGGATTAATTCTTAATCTGAAAGTTACCTGTGATTAATATCATAGGACTTAAAGTTTGATATTTAAAAGTTTAAGTATAATTAGTTCATTTATTGGTGATATTAAACTTGGGAATTCATTTATCTGCACACAAATTTGAGAGGTAAAGCATTGTGATAGTTTGTGCAAGTTCCCAGGCTTAGAACTAGAACTCTGTGTATTACCACTATGATCATTTATAATTTACAACTTTCTATCTCGTTAATCATGGAAACCTGATTGCTTTCTACAAACTGACCTTCAGAGGCTGATAAGAGTTTTGGAGATACCTTGCATTGTATCATACATCCATTAATTGTTCATGTACATTGTTTCCTAAGGATAGATCTATCATTCCAATAACAGAACATAGATAATGCATTAGGAAGTGAAAATGAAATCAAATTCTGACATCTTATGTGGGAATAGAAAACTTACTTGTGGTATGCTTTTTAACAAAAATTACACCAAAGTTGCAGGAAAAGCAACAAATTAGTATGAAAGAGAATTTGAGAATTGTGGTTATCATATTTTATGACTGTTAAATGATCATAAGCTTTTATAATGGAGAGGAAATTTATTGGCACGTGTGTTGTTTATGACAATGCAACTCATGATTACTGATAGTGGAAACTAACTCCTTCCCTCAAACCCACGGACATGGGACTCTTTGCCCGTTCAGGTTTGAACGCAGTCCCAACCACTACACCACAGCCCTGTTTTTTAACATATCAATGAGAAATCATTCGGCATAAACCCCTGGCACATGCTCGTTTTGTTCCTCCTCTTCGTATTGTATGTGCACAGTGGATTTTCTGAAAAGGCTTTAGAAACTAAGCAAATGCAATTATCATCTGTAAAGTCAAATTCCACACCTTTGCCTGCGTCCTACCTGTCTGTGCCCAATTTGTGGTTTTCGAACAGGATATCCATCAAAGCATAATGGAAGGGGACGTTTTTCAGATATTGATGGAATGCTCTGATCGTTATGTATTCAAGGTTTGAAAGTAAGCATAATGCAGGTGAATTGTTTGACATAGTGCTTGCAAGATATGCACAAAAAATGGATGTGCGGAAAAGGATTTAGAAATTTTCAATTTGCAAGATATGCACAATTCACAAATCATGACTGTGTGGAAAAGGCTTTGGAAAATTTCAAGCACTCAATTGCATGTGTAAAGCCAAACTCCACAACCTTGGCCAGCATGCTTCCCCTCTGTGCCAAAAATGGAATTTAGGAAAAAAAGTTATATCCATGCAAGCACTGTGGAAGAGTTTTTTTTCTCACGCCAGAATCTTTTCTGGCGTTGTATTTAGTTGAATTTGCATTTGATTCAAGGTAAAAGAGTTCATGAATGGAATGCTCTCTCATAAAACACACCTCATTATTAGGGCCTGTTTGGTGCATGGCATTAACTTATCTACAATGGGCCCTAAAAATGAAAGCTGGAATAAGTTATTCTCCGTTTGGATCCTGTATTGTAGAATTGGAATAAGGATTATTTTTCATTTAATATTGATTTTTAACTTGTGTACACATATACACATATCTACACATACACACATATATATACACATAAACATATACACACATATACATGTGTGTGTATACACACATATACGTGTGTATATATACACACGTATATATACACGTGTGTATATACACACATGTGTGTATATACACACATGTGTATATATATACATACCCACGTTAAAAAAAAAAAAATTTAAAAAAATAATAAAATAAATAAATTTGAATCCATAAGCTTATTCTCGAATAAGAAATGAATTCCAACGTTTTTTTAGAATTAACTAATGCAAGCATTGCTGGGATTTCGAGAATACGAAAAATGCTACAAACAGATAATTAAATTATTCTAGTATTAACTAATGCTTATTCCAGGTTAATGTCTGGCACCAAACGAGCCTTGGTTTTTAATGTAGACCATGAGCGGGACACATTGGCATTTTCTTTAATTAACGGGTGATATTTTGAATTCTCTTATTAAATTAGAGATGATATTTAGTAAGCTTTATTACATCATGAATATAGTATTTTATTTAATTTATAATAATTTATTATATTATTATCCATAATGTTATTCATTTTTGATCTTAACGTTACTATAAATCTAACTTTGAGCCAAAGTTCAACCTAAATCCAATCTAACATTAACCCTAATGGTAACCTCAAGAAGTTTTTTAATCCTTAAATAAGCATGACCCAATTTTGCACCAACTCTCTTTGAAATTTAATTGCATGTTTATTGTTTGGATTTATTATGTAATCAGATTATCTTTGATCACAAAAATTACAGGTGATCTAGACATTTGAAATACTTATCTTCACATGTTAGAACTATTGATTCCCTTGATTGTTATTATTAACTATCAATGATTCTTATGTTAATAAGTATTGTGAATGTTAAATATTTTCAAAATTTTATATTAAATTATTCAAGTGAATATATAGTATAAAATTGGAGTTTTTCGACATTGGAATTCCTAACTCATATCCATTTTCTAATTTTGAGGTCAAGAAAACAACTATAGTTAAAAACCTGAAACAATTAGTTGCTACAATAACCAGAAATGAGCGTGACAATGACAAAGATGGGCGTTACATGTTTGAACTTGGAGATAATTTAATGCTTCGCTACAATTAATACTTGTTCGTGTCTTGTATCCATTATTTAATTTTGCCCCTTTGGAATATAGATCTGTACATAAATGGCTTCATATCTGACCACTTCAAAACCTTTTTCTTTGGTTCTATTTCTTTCTCGATCTTTAGTTTTTCCACACCGCCTTTTAGAATTTATTTTTTTTTTGCAATTCTAATAGCTTGGCTCTCTTTTTTTTGTTAAGTTCCTGCAGACAAGATATTTAGCAAAATGGGGGAAGGTAAATTTGAGTTTTTGGTTTTCTCTCACTATCTCTTTTGTTGTTTTTAGGCTTAGATATTTTGTTAAGTGGTCACCATTGTTTTATGGATTAAATTTTGTGGAGAGGGTTTAAGTTCAGCCATATTACAAATGTTTTAGGTCATTATATTCCAATATTTTATAATTGTACGTCATTTTGATCAATTATGGAATATTGGAATTGACAAGCAAGATAATTGGTAGTTATACAAGATAGTATGGTTCTGGGCCTGGTTAAACCTTATAAAATACTTGAACTATTCTATGCCAATTTATAGACCTTTATGTCTTATGTGCTACAATTAGGAAAAATAAGGTTTCGCAAGCTAAAATAAGAATAACAAACTGGCACTCTACGCGCCCAAATGATTAGGAAGAATAGGAGAAGATTTCTAAGAATTTTAATACTATGCAGGATCATCAATAAGAGTGACATTCTCGTGGAAAATGCTTTCTATTCCTATAAATCAATTGATTTATCAGTAGGACTAGCGGAAAACATTTTAGATTTTGATAGACCAACACAGTCGGTAGAGTTATCAAGAAGGAAGATTATAGGAATCCACTTAAAATTTGCATAAATCGAAAGGTTTTACTAATTTGGTAGGATGATCAAGAAATTTAGCAGGAACCTGAAAATAAGTAGGAAAACGTCAGCAAACTATTAAATTCTTAGAAAGAGCAGCTACATTAGAGGAAAATGCTCATAAATCATTTAGAGTAGCGCAAAATGCATGTTTCTTATCTATGAATTTAAAAAGACTGATATTATTTATTTATTGTTTTTGTGCCTCCAAGCTTACGTTAAATGTTGTGATATATATCTATAGTTTGTGAAATCATTTAGTTGGATTCACTTTTAAAATGTGAGAAAAAATGGTTTCCCTAAAATGTGAACATGAGAAAAGTTAAAACTTGGTACAAAAGCCTTTTGTGTCTAATCTCATGTTAATTCCAATGCTCATATTTTAGCATTTTCTTTCTCAAAAGTTTGATTCAAAGAATTTCTATTTTGAATTATGTGATTTGTTTTTGTTTTTTTTATTTACCAAGTCATTTGATAAGTAGGAGATATTTTCCGCAACAAGTCAATTTGTGATATTGCTTTTAGGATTCAACTATGTAGTTTTTTGGGTCAAACTCATTCACCCGTGTTTCATTAGTAGTGGTTCACACAAACCCAACACTAATGAAAATAAATGGAACACTTAGCACTCATTGCTTCTAGGTGATGCTCACAGAGGTGAAGCAGTGAGACTTCCCGAGAGGTAACCAATCCTAGTACTAAATTTTGTATTCAGTGTGTGGATTTTAGTATATATGCCTTCTTGATATTGTAAAAAAGAACAAAAAACAATTTGTGTTCTACTCATAAATCGAAGTATTGTTTTTAATATCTCAACTCACATATAATTCACTATCGGCTAACCCTTGCACCTTTTATGGTGCAAGTGCTAGTTAATTATAATTTAAAATGTTATTAAATATATTGATGTGAGGCTCTATTTTCTATTTCACATAGCGGGAAGCTTTTCATCAAAGGTCGAAGAGATGAAATATACAACTCTTTGATTTCTGATCAACAATGGAATTGGGTTACTCATAGGGCCCATAACATTCTTTCACAAGGGGAATTCAAATCTATATGTGATCGAAGGAACACAAAATGTATTTCACCAATAATGGGAGACTCTTCAATGTAAGGGACTTTCCCTTGAGTTAAAATGTGTGCAAGCTCATCGGAGATTATAGAAAGAGTAAATGTGTCTCCCCGATGTCAAATATTTTTTCGATGAAAAGGCAATTGTGCCCTAATGTGCTTGTTCACACAAAATAAATAGGCTTTGCATCTATGTGTTTGTTTCTTGCCCATTTTCAGTAGATGATCAATCCTTCATGATTGTTGGTCTTGTATGTTGTATTTTTTATTGATCGACAAATATAGATTTTAATATTGAATGTGTTTGTGTTGCATTAGAGAACCTCATAAACAAAATGTACGATTTTGTGCAAATCTAACCTTTCATTCTACACATGTATGCGGTAGAGTATGGATTAATTAGCTATTACACAATTGTGTAGTTTTTTAGTCAAACTCATTTGCTATTTGATGATTTTGCAAATGGGGTTGCAAGAAAAGTGGGCTTAACCTTGGAGGAAAATCTATGGTTAAGTGTGCTTGAGTTGGAGTAGTACTAGGATGGGTGACCTCCAAGGAAGCCTCAATGCTTCACCTCTATGAGCATCACCTAGATACAATGAGTGCTAAGTGTTCCATTCATTCTCATGAGAGATGGGTTCTTGTGAAGCACTGCTCATGAAACGTGGTTCAATAAGTTTGACTAAAAAACTACACATGTGAATCCTGATAGTAATATCACAATCTCCTCAACCCTTTAATTAAGGGGATTGTCTCAGTATTTGAATATTCTTGACCTATTCATTGTCCAAAATTTTCCAAGTTATTAGAAATCTTTCCAAAATTATCGAGATATACTCGTTTTAAGGAGTCATCCTTATCATGAGAAGTGTAGAAAGAATGGATCTCCACAATGTTAGGTATGTCATGTGTAGGAATAGAGGTTTCACCTAAATTCTGATGAAAAATGATAGTTGAATAGGTAATGCAGAGTGTATCTTGGCTCAATCTCTTTCTCAACAAGATCTTGCTGATCCTTTCAACTATGGCTTCAAAGCTTCAAGTTTTACCTATCTTCCTCCTTCACTAGGTTGTGTCAACCTTCTCAACTACAGATCCCACTTCAAGAAACATGTATCAACACTTATAAGGATTTTGACACAACCCAAATACCCTGTCTCAAAGGTCTACACTCACCTTTTGAAAATTTATAACCCACAACCCCAAACTGCTCCTTCTAGGCTTCAATTCTACTAGCCCTGTCCACTAGGTTTCTCCAAATTATTGCCAACCTTCTCCAAAATAATTGCCAAAAAAATTGCACTTTAGGATACCCTTTTTCAAGTACTATAACATTCCCTAATTTGGATACTTCTTTTTTGGACCAACTTCCTGGACCAATGCCCTGCAACCCTTCAACTAGGCCTAATTAGCCCACTTTTCCAAAGCAAATACTAAAAAATAAAATTCCCAAGTTCCCAAACCATGAAACAGTCTTAAGACATGATCCCAAACACATGATCTTTAAGGTTACAAGTATTTATGCATTCATTTACATGCCCAATCACCAAACCCTCCTTTTAAGGTGCATAAAACTAGGGCTTCATAGATCTAGGCCTTCCAAACACTTCCACAATCAACCAGGGGTCCTAGTACCATGTCTTCAACATATCTACACACTTTCCTTCACAAAAAGTGGCCCTTGTTAAGGTAGAACTCTCATACCTTCACTACAACACCATCCATGTATCCCCTTTCAACAACCAACTTCACCCTAGGGCATCAATCATCCATTCAAGGATCTGTTTTGCATAAAAATATGTTAGCAGACATTAAAATATAGTGTTTATGACCCATTCTACAAGGAACAATAGGAACAAAAAGTAGAATGGGTCTTTAATCCATTAAGACTCTCAAACCCTTGTGCCTTGTCCAAATGTTGTTACAAACCAGTTAATATGTGAATAGTAAAATGGATTGAAAAATTACTCAAATGAATTGAAACATATATATAAGGCTTAGTAGAATATTATAGAATAATTTCTATTGCATAGTATCAAGAACAAATAGATCTATCAATAATAAACCTAGATACTTGAAAAATATTGCAGGAAATCTGAACTTCTTTATTATCAAATTTGATTCTACATATCAGCCTCTGGCTATTCTTGTATCACACAACCTTATGTAGGCATGTTTAGCGCATTATAAACATATTTCCCATCCAAACCCATTCATAACCAACCGATCTATCAAAACTACCTCTTAAACCATACTAGTTGTTAGCATTTAAATTCAAATTTGCTAACTTTAACACATTACCTTTTAACCCTTCCCACCAATTGAAAGGCTTGTATGTTGGCCTTATTCTATCAAATATACCTAAAGACAACTAATCCACCACATGTTTCCCTATTAGTGCACTTATACATAGTTTGGTCCTATGACCCTTATTTGGTCAATTAGGACAATTTGACATAATAGATAAAACCATTATATATTTTAGCTTTTCATGCCTTGTTACATCATTTAAAGTCATAATTGACTTTGATTACATTTTCCATGCCTTATAGGCATGGTAGGCCTTCTAGGACCCTTAGGTGCTCTTGCACCATACTCCCCCCTATGAAAAATCTCTTGTCCCAAGAGAATAGGGGTCTTGTTCTCATGTCATGCATTATTCTAGAAGGTCTTCTGCAACTTGTCTCTTCTCCATGGGGAATCTGTTGCAATAACAAATCATCATGAGTCTCTTTGTTCTTCCACCTACAACCTGCAACAAACTTGTCATTAGATTCCAAAAAGAAATATTAATTCCCTGCCACCTACAATCATGTATGGACTGTTGTTGTTGCTTTCCCTTTTGATTCTTAAGGTCCAGATGACATCTTTCCCTTTGGATACTAAAGGACTTCTATTGTCCTTAATGCCCACTTATAAGACACATTATGTCCCCAATAACCACACCTTCTTGCCCAAACTTAGAACTGATGCACTGCAGACCAGTCACCATCCTTTGTTTACTGTCAAAACCAGTTCTCAACTAATCCGTTGATTGCTTCACACCCTTCTGCTCTCTATCCTTGGTCCCCTCCTCCCTAGGAACTTTCTCATTCAAAAGTTCTTTCCTTCCTATGCATATGATCCTTGAATCAAAATTATGATTATCCTGCAAAGGTGTTAGAATGAAACTTTTTTCGTCCCTCTTAACAACATAAGTGTAATAGAATCCATCATGAAAGGCTCTTCTCATGTACTGCCATGGTCTTCCTAATAGGATGTGGCAACAATTCATAGGGACAATGTCACAAGACTCTATCATTGTAGTTACCAATAGAAAACTCTACATATGTTTTCTCTTGGATTAAGATAGTTTGATTATCATTCACACAAGATGATTTATAAGGCCTAGTATGTGTTAATCTTTCTAAGCGCAATATGTCTACCATTTCTTGTGAGAATAATTTATCACTTGAACCTGAATCAACAATCATTTTGCATATTTTACCTTGGCTCTTGCATTGGGTTTTGAAGATAGATGCCTTTGGTTGCACTTGTCGCTGTAGAGGTGCTCTTATAAACATCAACATGTCTCCTTCAAGCACAAGATCTACATTTCCATAGGCTTTGACCTCTTCCCTTTCTTCTTCTTGTACCAAATGCACCCTCTTTTCATTGCTTCTATTACCTTGCTCATTCAATGGACACTTGACAGATGTGTGCCCTACCTCATTGCAAGTGAAGCATCTACCTGTGAACACCCATGTACCTCTGCTTGAACCAAACTTTCCTCCACCTCTGTGTCCTCCTCTCTGATCAGAAGTAGATTCTTTACCCTTATCACTATTTCACTACCCTTTCCCTTCATTGTTAGGCTTGCTTCCTCTTCCTCTACTTGCATTACCTCTACCACTTCCTTGTCTTTCTTGTCTCCTATTCAACTTCTCCTTAGCCTTTATAGCCAACTTGCAACACTCCTCAATAGTTCTAGGTGTGGAGAAACTAAGTTCATCTTGGATATTGAACCTTAGTCCTCCCAAGTACCTTGCAAATTTCTCTTCCATATCTTCATCATGTGTTCCCTTTTGTCAAGCTTGTGAAAGTCTTTAGTATATCTTTGGACATCCATGTCCTTTTGCTTCATATTTTGAAGCCTCTTATACAACTGCACCTTGTAGTCATTAGGCATAAATTTCTCATTCATTTTGTTCATCATTCTATACCAAAATGCGATCTTGGGCTTCCCATTCCTCCATCTTTCATCTTGCACACAATCCCACCATAAAAGAGCACGTCCCTTCAATCTTGACTTAGCAATTTTCACCTTCTGATTGTCCTCTACATGTTCACATTCAAAGAAATTTTCCAATGCACTAAACCAATGATAGTTCTTCATCATCCATCTTGCCACCATACATAGGCAGAACAGCCTTGGCTCTAGAATCCCCAACTGTAACAACCTTAATAAGCTTTGCCATCCTTGCATCTTCTGAGTTTAACTCTTCCTCTTCTTGATGGGCTTCTTCTCCTTCCAAACCCATTTCTATCTCTTCATGATCAGTGTCTTCATCAACATTCCTTTCTCTTCTTCTCTCCCTAGCCTCAATAGCTTCCATTCTCTCCCTTAGGGCTCTCAATTCCCTAGCAACTGTTGTACTAACTCTTGGAGGTATCTTGACTCTAGCCCCTCACTCCCAAACCTTCTACCAACCTACACGGACCTACTTCCTTGCTTTGATACCACTATGATGCATAGTGTATCTTGTCTTAATCTCTTTCTCAACAAGATCTTACTAATCACTTCAACTATGGCTTCAAAGCTTCAAGTTTTACCTATCTTCCTCCGTCACTAGGCTGTGTCAACCTACTCAAATATGGATCTCACTCCAAGAAATTTGTATCAACACTTCTAAGTGTTTTGACACAACCCAAATACCTTGTCTCAAAGGTCTACACTCACCTTTTGCAAAGTTATAACCTACAACCCTAAATTTCTCCTTCTAGGCTTCAATTTTACTAGCCCTCTCCAGTGGGTTTCTCTAACTTTTTACCAACCTTCTCCAATACACTTTCTAAAAAATTGCACTTTTTGATACCCTTTTGGAAGCACTATAACATATCCCTAATTCAGATACTTCTCTTTTGGACCAACTTCCTAGACCAATACCCTGCAACCCTTCAACTAGGCTTAATTAGCCCACTTTTCCAAAGAAACTATTAACAAATAAAATTCCCAAGTTCCCAAACCATGAAATAGTCTTAAGACATGATCCCAAACCAAGGATTTTCAAGGTAAAAAGTCTTTCCACATTCATTTACATGCCCAAACACCAAACCCTCCTTTTAAGGTGCATAAAACTAGGGCTTCCTAGATCTAGGTCTTGCAAACACTTCCACAATCAACCAGGGGTCCTAGAACCATGTCTTCAACATATCTACATTCTTTCCATCATAAAAAGTGGCCCTTGTTAAGGTAGAACTCACAGACCTTCACCACAACACCATCCATGTATCCCCTTTCAACAACCAACTTCATCCTAGGGCATTAACCATCCAGTCAATGATCTCTCCTACATCCAAATCTGTTAGTAGGAATTAAATACTATGTTCATGACCCATTATACAAGGAACAATAGGAACAAAAATTATAATGGGTCTTTAATCCATTAAGACTCTCAAACCCTTGTGCCTTGTCCAAATGTTACAAAGTAGTCAATATGTGAACAATAAAATGGATTGAGAAACTACTCAAATGAATTGAACCAGATATATAATGCTTATCAGAACATTATAGAATAATGTCTATTGCATAGTATCAAGAACAAATAGATCTATAAACAATAGACATAGAAACTTGAACAATATTGCAGGCAGTCTAAACTTCTTTATTATCAAATCCGATTCTCTATATCAACCTCTGCCTATTCTTGTGTCCCACAACCTTATGTAGGCATGTTTAACACATTACAAACATATTTCCCATCCAAACCCGTTCATAACCAACTGATATATCAAAACTACCTCTTAAACCCAACTAGTCGTTAGCATTTAAATTCAAATTTGCTAACTTTTAACACGTTACCTTTTAACCCTTCCCACCAATTTAAAGGCTTGTATTTTGGCCTTATTATATCAAATATACCTAAAGACAACTAATCCATCACATGGTTCCATATTAGTGTACTTATTACATAGTTTGGTCTTATAGGTATATTAGATGTAGGACTCAAGGTCATAAATCTATGCACAAAGCTAAAGACGAAAGAGATGTCTAAACAATGCATATCATTAATAGATATATCAATTAGCCATTGCATAAATAAAATATTATGGCATA
The DNA here is from genome assembly GCA_018584345.1 of Thuja plicata. Lineage (NCBI taxonomy): Eukaryota > Viridiplantae > Streptophyta > Pinopsida > Cupressales > Cupressaceae > Thuja > Thuja plicata. Next base: position 1,190,197 of record MU225962.1, on the reverse strand, counting down.
TTTGAATTAAATAGGATCTATAAATTCATAAAAGGTTAGATAAATGCATACAAATCATATGTAGACATATCCAAATAATAAGTAAGATAGGTGTAAGATGCATCGAGTTCACAAAAATGTAATGGGGAGATATAGGTTTCTTTAGCATATACATGCAAAGTAGGAATCTTAGGCATATTTCCCTTTTATTACATTGTGAGGGAGTGATCCAATTGGCTCAATATATTGGGCACAAGGTGGATTCAATAGTTTCTCACGAGGAATTGCAACATAAGTTGAAACTTAATAAATAATTGCACCCCTTTTTGAAAGACGTAATCAAACTAACTTATTACTTCATGTTGAAAACACATTGTTTTTTTTAAGTGCATAAGTAAGTTAAAACCATTCTTCTTCAACAATAGCTACATATTCAACTTCACTTTCAATTGCAACTTCATACTTGGGTGAAAACATGACTTTTGATGCTTTATTTGCCTCCATCAAAGTTAGACGTCTAATAGGAAATCCTCGTGAAAGAATAAATTTTGAACCCTCCTTGTTGGTTTTATGTTGATGGGTTTCTTCTTTATCATCTTGTTTATTCAAAGTAAAGTTTTTTGTGTGATTGATGTGATGTGAACATTAAAAAATTGTACTGTGATCAAGCTAGTCATGATTATGCTCTATAAAATACACTAGTGTGACATATAATGTTAAGAAAAACTAATCTGTGACATATAATGTTAAGAAAAACTAATCTAATTCATCCCAAAATAGATCTTCTTTTTAATATCTTATTCACATTTTTGCTTGGGAGGATTGATTTTGACTTTATGGTAGCTCTCTTCTTCAAGTAGAATTTATATCATGTTCATCTTAACCACCAACATTATATGTGTTAACTTCATTTTTCAAAATGAGGTTGTCTTCATGTGCCTCCTCATAAACCAAAAATTGTCATGGTTAGAACTTATTGATTTAGGAAGTGCTATCTAGGCATCAATTCTTGAACCAAATGCCTTTACGATGCTAGGTAACATATTTTTATTGATTTCCAACATTCTATCTTTGAACATATAATCTAATCCTTCAAATTAGGGAAGACTGACACCCTATCAAAGTTATTAGCTTCTTCATGTTGTCACAAATTTGTTGCTAACGACATTGGCTTTTGGTTGTTACACTTCATAGATCCAAAATCATTTTTTTTGTTGCTAGATTTAAATATGGTAACTTTCAAAATGCCCATTAATCCTAAGTGCTTTGAATAAATATTATGATTCTATAAAAAAGAGAAATTTTTTAAGAAACCTAGAGACTTTCATAGCTTGAAACCATCCTCGATGACAACATAAAAAATGCTTGGTTCCCATCTAAGTGCAACTAGATTGATGCATAAAACTTAATGCACTTGCTTAATGGACCAACATATCCCTTAAGTGACTTGTTAACTCAAATGGGTTCATTCAATCATCAACCGGGGAAGCATAAACTTGTGATGGGTCTGCATTGTATGTGTACTATAAGAGACTCCAATCCATTCTATCGATTACATAAAGGAATCTAAATTGAAAACAACAACTAATTGAGAAGATAACAATTCTGAAAGTAAATCTCTTCTAATTTCCATCCTAAGAATGTGTTTATATGCACCAATATCTTTCATTTCAAATTTAGCAGCAAGCTCAATCTTAAGCTTTCAAATCATACATTTCCCTTTAGCAATGAATAACATATCATCAACATATAATAATGTGTAGGAAATGATCACCATTAGATTTTAATAAACATGATAATCTAACTTAGAACGTCAAAATCCAAAACTCAACAAATGTATCAAATTTTTGGTACCACATCCTAGGACTTTCTTTGAGGTCATATATTATAATTTCTTAAATTTATGAATTAGACTACTTTTACCTTTTATTACATATTTCTCTAGTTGTGTCATATAAATATCCTCCTCCAAATCACAATGAAGGTAAGCAATTTCACATCTATTTGATCAACCTCTAAATCATAAACTTGGTAGCAACAAAAAAAATTTATAATGGATATCATTTTTGCAACATGAGAAATATCTAACCATAAGAAACACCCTTAACTTGAGTGTATCCTTTCACAACAAGTCTTGCTTTATACTTCTCAATATCTACATCTAAACCAATCTTCTTCTTAAAACTCCATTTGCAACCAACATGTTTTCATCCTACAAGCAATGGTGCAAGATCCAATTTATCATTCCTTTTTTAATATGTCATTTCTTCATCCATAGTGATTTTCCAAGATCCAACATCATTCATACCTAATGCCTCTTCTACTTATCTAGGTTCATCTATGTTATTATGCAAAACAAAAATACATCTCTAATCATTGACTAAATACCTTTTCAGGTGATTTTTTATGCCTTATAGATCTTCAAACAATCTTAGAGTTTATTTGTCCTCTTTTGAGATTTAAAGTTAGACGAGCTTGTTAGGATTGAGGAACACTGGAGGAGTGAATCAATGTTCTAGATTTTATTAACCTTTTAAATTGATTGTGTAACCATAAATTGAAAGAAAGAAATAATAAATAACTGAAACAAAAGCAAAGCATCCACAACATCATAACACCATGATTTTTATCGTGGAAACCCGGTTAAGGGAAAAAACCATGTTGGGGATGGAGCCCACGGGTATTACTTTTGCAGAAATAAGTTACCCTGTTAGGGGTGTACATACATGAGGGAAATGCACATGCATTCATGCTTACAACCTAGAGCTCACTGTTGAGATTGATGAACATCAATCTACCCAAGAACACCTGCATGCAAAACTACTAGGAGAATGAAGACAGAAGATAGAAGAAACATAAGCTATGGCGGCCGATAGGCCAGAGATTGAAAAAGCATGTTGCAAGAAATGATATTCTATTAACAACAATAATGAAATTACAATCTCAGTAAGAAATACAAAGAGGACAATCCTTATAAAGGATGTCGAAACCCTAAAAGGGAAACAACTCAGAAAAGGAAACTTTCCTAAGTCTAACTTAAGCACTAAGGAGTAATTACTAAAGATTACTCTAA
>MU225962.1:1148276-1168758 GCA_018584345.1 Thuja plicata | reverse complement strand
TCAAATAATAGTATAATTACATTAATTTAACATAACAAAATTAAAAAAACATTGAAAAAACACTTTAAAAAAAAATAAAAAAAATTCCTACCGATTTTCGGCCGAAGTACTCCTATTCCGCTCCGCAAATCATGGAAGGCGCTCAGTGCAAATGAGCCGCTCAAACCGATTTTGGTGTTTATATAGATTTTGGGGGTTCCGGCCGAACCTGGTTCGGCCGGACCAGGTTCGGCCAGAACCCCGCTGCCACATGGACGCCACTTGGCGCCGCGTGTGCGCCACGTATGTCCGGTCGAAACATGTCCGGCCGAAACGTGTCCGGCCGAAATATGTCCGGCCGAAACATGTCAAATGGTCCTCAAGTGTGACACAGTTCCGTACTTTTACCCTTGGCGACCTGGTGAACGATCAAGGTGCCTTCAGAAACTTCACAAAGGAGGAGGCAGCGACGTGGTTCAAATGAAGGTTGGGGTCGATGGGGCTTTTTTTATGTTTTGTATAGTCGACCTATGAAATGAATAGTATTGTCTCCAATAGGTATAGCTAGGGGCATATTGGAGGGATGTAAATGAAAATGAAAATAATTTTTTTGCATGAATGTAATACTATAGCCATGTATGGCGTTGATGTAATCTCTTTCTAATATTAATAAAAATCTATATTACCGATAAAAAAAATGCATCCTTCAGTTGCTGAATAGCCACTCCCAAAGAGTTCATATCATTTGCAATTATGACATTTAGCTTATTGAACTTGTTGGAAATGAATTCATTTTCAACTTTAGACAATGCAGACTTCTTTAGAGTCTCAGTGACTATCAACAACATCCAATAATCCCTCAAATTGACTATATGTAGGAATATTTTGATCAAATGTATAAGTTGGCATGATCTTACTTGAGACATTTGTTGCTCTAGATAAAAGCTTGGTTCCCTTCTCATTAGTCTTCAGAATTATCCCTATTGCATTGACCTGAGAAATGGTAGTAAGTCTCATCAACTGATCTTCATTGAGAGTGTCCAACTCAATTGGACCATACATAATTTGCATTTTGGTGATGTCCTTAGCTGCTTCTAAAGTGTCTCTTGCTTGCTCAATCTGCTCAAGTTTCAATTCAACTAATTGCTCTTCCATAGGATCAAGTTATACTCTTACCTCATCTTCCTTTTGATTTTCATCATGTACTCTCTCTCTCTCTCTCTCTCTCTCTCTCTCTCTCTCTCTCTCTCTCTTATTTGTCAGATTCCACATTTATTTCTTTTGACCTATCATCTACATCATCATTTGTCATTTCATCATTCAAAGTCACATACTCATCTTCTATCACAGTCGCCTTGTAATTCATTACTTTAATTAAACATAGGTTGTTTGGTCATTCAACAACCCGTCTCTTCGAGGGTTATGGAAAAATAGTAACTTATAAAAAAAAACATGAAAAATATGTAGGAAAAGAGTATTCGTCTTACCTTTCTATCAAAAAAATAAAAAATGAATTTCGATATATACAGATCAAGCTGGAGTGATCCAAAAGAGCCTACGTCTAAATTATAGTTATTGTCACTTTAGAACTTAATAAACTATGAAATATTGAACCAAAATGAATGAAACCAATTGCATCCATTAGATATTGAAGTTACAAATATAACCTCAAAAGAATTACATCATTATCATTTTTGAAAAAAAAATTATGCTGATCCAAGTGACAGTCACTCCTTAAAAACATTGATTTTTCACACAAACCACTTTTCGAAGGAGAAGGAAAAATGGATTCAAACCATTCTTTTTAAAAAAATATATATTTAGAAACTAGAAAGAAAATGCTAAAAGACTCTAGTTTACATCATCTTCAAATTCCTAACAGTTTTACGACAATAGGTGTTCAAAAGTGAAGTTTTTTTTTTAAAATGTTGATCTCCATGTCAAAGTTGGCCAAAAAGTGGGACACACTATTGTGGGACCACCCTCTGAATGTTTCAGATTATCTCTATCTTTTGCATTATGTTCACATTCATGTTATTTTTCTTTTAAGGCTTTTGAATCATCTTTATGCTTCAATTGATCAACAAGGTCTTTCCTTGTCTCTAGATTTGTTCAATTGTTCTTTCAAATTCTCAATGAAACTTTCAACATCCTTAAGCTTCCTTTCCATCTCTAAGTTATAAACATTTGATTTATCAAGATTATCAAGCACAACCAAGAGTTTCTTCTAAGCATTGCTAGAAACTGTTAAATTTGCCATCAGGACCTTCCTCAAGCAGTTGGACTTTTTCTAAGGACCAAAGCTTTGATATCAATTGTTAGGATTGAGGAACACTGAGAGGAGGGGGGGCGTCAATTAGTGTCCTAGCTTTTATTAACATTTTAAACTTGATTGCATAACCATAAACTGAAAATAATAAATAATAAGAAATTGAAACAAAAGCAAAGCATCTACAACAACATAACACCATGATTTTTATCGTGGAAACCCGATTAAGGGAAAAACCATGGTAGGGATGGAACCCACGAGTATTACTTCTGCATAAATAAGTTACCATGTTAGGGGTGTATGAACATGAGGGGAATGCACATGCATTCAGGCTTACAACTTAAATCTCACTGCTCAATACAAAACATGTATACAACCCTTAGAGGCACACTGTCGTACAAAATAATTCATCCACAAAAGTGAACTGAGAAATGACATCAACAATGCATATACAACTCCATTTAAGTACAATATATATGCTTATTGGATAGATGAACCTCTGCTCATTGATCCAATATTTACATACAACATAGGACTATCATATCCAACCATCGCTATTACATATCTCCATAAAAATTTGATTTTATATACTCAATAGAAAAGATAATAACTTACCTGGTCGACCATGAGACTCATAAAATGAAACGTGTGAGATGTTGGCCAAATCCATACACAAAACTTCATGCTAACCTCAAACAATATCATAAATATCTTCTACCATGTTGGCTCAACTAAATAGAACTAGTAAATCGAACAGATCATTGATATGTTAGGATCGTTGATCAATCCAACACTTGACTATCATTTTTCTTCACTCTTTACTGCCAACCTGATACTCAAAACCTCATAACATAGGCAAATAGTAACATAAACAAGTGTGATCATGAAATAGCATACTGAATACCATGTAGAATCATCCTCTAACTTCACATTCCATAATTCACTTGCATCAGTCCATACTGATCATTTTACCGATCCCTTTACATTGTTCTTCTTTTTCCATACTTAGCCAATTTTGCATTCTTGCCTTCGGTATAACCAAAAATTATTAGGTGATCATAAGAGACATGTGTGGTTTCCATCAATGACAACATACAAGTTATCCAATGCAGTGTCTCTTTCCAATAGAGCTACCCTTAACTTCTTGTCTATCTAGGGGTCTCAATTCAACTTTCTTAATCATAGAAGGAAGTTAAATCACATCTTCATTTTTAGTTTATTATAGTTGCAATGTAACAAAATGATGGTTACTTTCTCTAAAAATAAAATTATATTATATATCACCTTCTATGTTGCATGTTCCCAAAGCTCATACCATTTCACACCATAATTGTATCCAAAAAAGATACATTTCATTGTCATGTTCTCCAACTTTGTTCACCTCCCCTTCAGTACATGTGCATATGCCTCACAACCAAAAGATTTAATATGATTGAATGAAGGCTTATGATCTAATCATGTCTCCTCCAAATTCATTTTAGCAACAAGAGATGATGTAGGAGGCCTATTAATCATGTAGTAGGCAATGGAAATAATTTTAGCCCAAAGATTTTGTTCCAAACTAGCACCACTGAAGATACTCTTAACCTTCTCCAAAAATATCTTATTCATTCTATCTAAAAGTCTATTTGACTATGTAGAATACAAGTTTGACTTATGCCTATGAATTCTACAATCTTTACAAAATCTATCAAAATCATTATCTAAAAAAATTTATTGTCATTATTAGTCCTCAAACATTTTATTTTCTTTTCAATTTGCAACTCAACTATTGCTTTAAATTTTTTAAATCAATTGAAAACATCATATTTACTCTTTAGGAAATATACCTATGTCCTTCTAATATAATCATTAATCAATAAAAAATGATATGAGGATTTTGCAATGGAAGGAACATCTACAAGACCAAACACATCAAAGTGAATAAGATCTAACTTGCCACAAGAACTATGAGAACTCAAGTAAAACTAAACATACGTTTTACCACAAATGGAACACTTGTAGAACTCAAAGTCAAAATTACAATCATTCAAACATTTAATAAGATTTTTATTTTTCAAGATCCTTGTACCCTTTTCTCCAATGTAGCCATGTCTTTGGTACCATAACATTGTCTTATTTGCAAGTGACTTTAATTTCATAGAAAGAGCATCCTTAGATACCCAAATGTATGACCATCTGTTAAAGATGAAACACTCACGTCTTAGAATTTTAATGTACATATCAGTAAATTAATGTGTCAATATTAGGTAATCCTAGCTTTAGTGCTTGCATGTGGTTCAAGGTTCTCACCTACAAGACTATATCGTGATTCACATTAATATCTGAATTTATCAGTCTGGCCTCACATTTGCTTCCCCTTTCCATTGGCCTATTTAGTTTTTTGCCTCAACTTTAGGGGATCGTTTCTCAATCATTCAAAGGCCTTTTCGAGTGATTTTTTTCACTATGCTTATCTTTTTGTGTTCATTGAGTGATGTAGTTTATTTTGGAAAATGATGTACAAAAGTTTTCTAATTTGATGTTTCTCAAAGGACACCCTACACAATCCTAGTTTCTAGAACTTTGAGAGGCTTGTTTGGCCTCATACAGGCACATTTATGGGTGTCAGTTTTTTGAACTTGCGTGATTTTTTGAGATCTACATAGTGGTGATGTTTATTTTACTTGATAATATTCCAAAATACCAGATTCTAATTATGCGTCTTTTTGGGCCTTGTACATCTTTTATATTTTGTAAATGCACTAAGATAAAGTGTCATATCACTATATGCTTTCGAGGGGGTCTATATTTGCATCATTGAGTTTTTAATTTATGTTTTTGTTAACTTGTTGAGGTTTGAAAGACAACTTGATATTTGTCTTCTTTGTCCACCTCTTGACACAAAACATGTAAGAACTCATTCTCCAGCACATATTTTTGTACATGCACAAATATAAAGTGTCACATAATTGATTTTCAATTGGTTTGCCATCATTACACTTCCTCATCAACATTAAGGGGGGGATTCATGACATTTATATTGCTAATGTCATTTCCTTTTAGTGGAATAGCGAAGGAACCTTGTAGAGCCTTTTGAACTTCACATATTTGTAGAGGGCTCACATAGACCTACTCATTTGTATATTTCATATGAGTGGTTCTTAGGGGATTGTTTTGTGAGCTTCATGAATGTTGAGCATTCCTAATTAGTGTACTACATGTCACTTGTCTGTTATTTGTGTTGTTTGATCATAATTGTCTATCTTGATCTACATTTTCTAGAGGTTCATTGAATCTAGCATACACTTGTTCATCTTTCAACAAAATTTACAATTTTCATCATAATGTTCATCTTCGTATAAACATATTTGTAGGAGTTTTTATCCTTCTCCCTCTCTCTTTTAGATGGGAGTTTTCTTCCCATAAGGTTTTCTCCCTTTCTATATTTATGAGATCTTTATTTGTACATGAGTACCTTATTAGACCATGTTGTCAAGACTCATCTTTTATATGATTAGCTTAGTTCCTAACTTTCGCTTAAGGGAGGGTGTTAGAGTGAAAAGGTATTTTACCTAACTAGTTTGTTTTTATTCTACTTAGTTGAGTCTTATTCACACCATGTTTAAGCTCATTTGAAGGGTTGAAATATTATCTCCTAAACTTACGCGAGCTTAGAGAGTTTATCGTCTCACCTCATATAGACTCATCAAGTGTCCCAAAACTTGTTCATAAAGTCCACCTTTTCTCATCATTCTATAGTCTATTAGAAAAAAATATAAAAATATAAAAATAAAATATCTAAAATATCTCATATATTTTAGATAGAATTTTCTTGAAAATAGATATACCCATAGTAAAGATTTAATTTGTTTAACTCATAAAAAAGCTGATTGATGGAATCACGTTTCATCTACTTTATGAGTGTATAACTTAACTAATAATTCTAATGTACAATGGTTTCATTTAAAATAAAATAAAAAATTCCAAGCATTATTCCAAACTCAAAGGAAACTTGTGAGGGTGGAATATGATACTAGTTGGAGGCAATCGTGTCCATCAAGTTCCCTTGAAATGCTCCCCACTACTTTATCATCAAGTCACATGTCCTTGCCTTATTAAAGCCACTCAAAATAGAAATTATTTTTAAATACTCCTTCATCTCTCTAACTTCTCCTCTACCCCATTCCAGACCCTTCGATTTCAATTTCATCCAACGGTGGTTTAAGGCGGCGGATCTGCGTGCGGTGCTTCCAGAACCTCTATAAATACCAAGCACTACCCCATTCTCCATTCCGCATTCAAAATTTTCAACCCTTTGCGGAGGAGAGTGAAAAGAAAAGATTTCTACTGTTTATAACGAAAAGTTCAATCTTTGGGAGAATCGAACAACATCTGTCAAGAATAAAAAAGATTTGTTGTGTTTACGTATTTGTGTTGCAGAAGATTTAGAACATGAATCACGGAGACAACAAGAGTATGATGAATTATAATAACCTAGGGCCTCCGCCGGGGAAATTCAAGATGGGCTGGAAGAACAATGGCGGAAATTTTTTAGCGCCCAGGCCACCACGCGAGGACAATATTAATATGGCTGTGGGCCAAATGAATCTAAACCCTTCATCTTCCTCAGCTGCTCAGGGTTTCAAAGGAAGGTCGACTTATTTGGCGCCCAGGGCTAAATGGAAGATGCGGAACAAGGCGGAGAAACGTAAGCGTAAGGTAGCTGATCCATCCGCTGTTGGAGCAGTCCCGACGTCCCAGGGTCGAAACTACGAGCCGCCCAGATTGCACGAGCTGCAAGCGCAGAATCGTCTCAAGGCCAGGAAATATTATCCCAAGAAGAAATTTAACAGATTTGCCCCTTTTGCCCCCCGAAATACAACTTCTTTTATCATACAGGCGAAGCGTAATGGCGGTATTGCTGAGCTGGTTTCGCCGTGCCCTGTTACTCCTGCAATATTGCCTACACCGATTATCTCCCCTGCTCGTGAGGGTTTGGCCGATATGGCGAAACAGGAGTGGGGGCTTTACGGATACGGTTCTATGAAGGGTTTCATACGGCTCAAGGACGGTGATAATGAAAATGGCTTTGAAGGGGAAACGAGGGACGATGACGAGTCGTCTAGCGGCAGTGACGTGGAGGAACACGTGGAGATGGAGCGGCGCCTCGACCACGATTTGAGCCGGTTTGTAATGACATACCCTTCTACGTCGTCGCCTCCTGCCAGCGGGGGGTTTGATGAGCCCAGGGGCTTGGAGAACAGGGTTGATGACCAGGACAACCACATTGCGAGGCTGGAGGAAGAGAATCTGACGCTCAAGGAGCGCTTGTTTTTGATGGAGCAGGAAATGGAGGATTTGCGCCGTCGTATGATGAATTTGGAAAGTGGAAACCCTAATGTTAATAATTGCGCGGTAATTGACAACAATAACAGTAATGTTATTGATAATGTTGTTACGGATGATGATGCTGCAGAGGTTTGCTCTGAGAAGAGCGTCGGCGATGGTGACGGAGAAAAAGATCGCGACGGAGAACCTGTTGACGCAGGCGGAGGTTTGGAAGCCGACGGGAGCCGCGAAGTTACCGGAAATGCTCCTTGTGATTAAGATTTGAAACACGGGTTTTAGATCATGTCATTCTTGTAAAGAAAATTTCGATCTACTTTCTTCCTGTTTCATTAATTTGTTTTTTTTTGCAAAGGAAATCTTGTAAATGATTCGCACAACTCACAGGCACCCGTTGTTTAGCGCGAGGAAAGAAGCGCTAGTTCTGGGGATTTTAAGCGTTAATTTAGTTTTAGTTTTTTTTTTTAAATTTAAAAGACAATTTCGGATCCGCATTCATACGATCTGTTCTTTAATTTCCATCCCGATCGCTAGATAGTTCCGGGGTAAACCCTTGGTTTATTCCCAGGGTTTGACTGCCAGACGGGGGAGTATGCAAGAATTAAAAATTTGAGGTAGGTTCTGATGAATAAAAAAAGTACTGAATATCTCTTGAATCTAAGTTCTATTTTCCAGTTAGAACATTAAATTTATCATTTTGAGCTAGGATTTTCGGATACATACTATCGTTTAAAAAAAGTAATTTAAAAGACCATTTGGAGATTTAACATTTTGTTGATTTGTGTGGAATTTATTGGTTAGCCCTAGATAATTGTCCCAGACTTGGTCATGCCCTGATCTAGGGTTGTTGATTACTGTGCCTACGATCTAGGGTTGTTGATTACCGAGGACGTGTAAATCTTGAATTAGGTTGTTTGTTTAGTAAGCGATACATGTGGGTCTTATGCTTTATGTTACTGCTTATCAGAGCTGGTATGTACATAAATCTTAATATGATGTTGGTTTCTTAATTTCGAGTTTTGCTTGCTTAATATAATGTCGGTGTTTAAATTACGTTGTTTTTGCCTAGCTTAATTCTGTGAAATGTAGGGTTTGAATTAGTTATTTTTTCTGGAGGAAAACTGTGTGTAGCTTATTTGTATTCAAAAAGCACAGAATCTCAGTTTCATTCTGCTGGGGAAAGATAATCTAAGTTTTGATCATGTCCTTTGATAAGATGGAAGGAATTTTAAGTTTCGAGCTACTTTTCATTCTTATAAGAAATATAATCTTAAATAACCGGAAGAAATCTTAATTTTTAAGTTTGTTTTTGGATAGTAAGGTAGAAATATTTTTCTCTGCTGATAGGAAATTAAGTTTTGATTGTGCCCTTCAATAAAAATCTCTGGTGATAAGAAGTTTTGATTCGTTCTCGCTCAAAATTAGTCTATCTTCCTGATTGTTGAATATATTTTGTTAGAACTTAGGGGGTCTTCAGTAAGAAATTTGAATACACCAGGGCTGTTTGAATGAGATTTAGGTGATCGAGACTTTAGTAAGGAAATTTGAATATGTCAGGGCGGGGATCTGAAGTATGAAAGGTTGAAATTAAATTGGGGGGGGGGTGCTCTTCAGAAGGAAATATGCAAGCCATTAATATTATATTGATCTCTCACATCTTTTACTTGTACAAGTATCAACGAGGGCACAGTTTATATTAAGGTAAGTTACAGTGTTCTTATCTAGGGTTTCAATCGATCCAAGAATTATCTGCAATGTTGAAAACCTCCTGTTATGTAAGGATTTACCTTTTGACTGCAGTAGACAATTGTCTTTTATTGATGTGACGTTGGGTCTTGTATCAGCCATCTGATTTATGGCCACCATTTCTGTATTTGAAGATATGGTTTTTTGACATTAATAAATCTGTTGCCGCTGCTTTTGATTGCTCTAGTCCGAACCCCTTTTTGTCATTTGATTTCGTCTCTATTAGAATTGCATCCATATTGGATAGTCGATAAAGAAATCCTATTAAAAATATATATTATGTTTTCTATATTTGATTTGAGGAATAAGAAAGTTTCTGCCTGTCTTAATCGATGATATGAATGTTGTGTCTGTTACATTTTCATACATGTTGAGGCTGGTGTAAACCCATGAAAGTGGGTGTATTTTTGTTTTAGTTGCAAACATCTTAACAATTGGAAAGTCCAGAGACAAGAACTTCAATGTGACTGTTTGATTGGTTTTAACTTTTAAGTGGTATTCGCTAGGAGCAGCATTTCCTGTTTCTGTAGATGCAGAACTGTTGGGTTCTGTTGGGTTCCATCCTTTGTGTAAACAGGGAGGTGATTGATTTTTTTGTTGGGTTTCTGTTGGGTTCCATCATTTGTGTAAACAGGGAGGTGATTGACTTTTTTCTTGGCCAAAAATGTTTGCAAATGGGAGCAATTGTACTAGAGTAATTTGTTTCAGATTAGTCATAATTGCGTTCTTGGTTTTCACGGTCTTAAGTTTCACATAATAACTACTGCCTGTGTCATTTGTTGGATGACCTGAATGTGTGGTATTCATTGCTCTGTTTTTCTTTGAAGATAATTGCATGGTTGAATGGCACAATTATTGAGCAACATTCTCTGTAATCCAAGGTATCTTAAACTGATTTATGGTGGGTAATTTTTCATGCCAATATCTTGCTGATACGGGATAAATTCTAATTGTGTCGTTTGCATAAGTGCTAATAGCAACCAACACGGTTCCATACAGCTGTTTTTCTTAGTCATAAAAGGTTATCATATTTTAACTTTAAAATAATTAGAGCAATATACTTTAGGATATTCGCAAGTTTAGTTTTAGATGGAAAGGGGAATTATGTGGCAATTGCTTATTGCTTATTGCTTAACGATAAATTTATTTGATGGCTGACAGGCTCTGTATTATTTTTTAAATATATTCGAATATAAGTAAATATATTTTGACTGATTGATTAGTATATATATGTTTTTATATATTTTTGATTGGGAACACTCTACTTGAAACCTCTCAAACAATTTGGACAGTACAAAAATAAAAAAATGGCAGAGTGCGTGTCATGGAGAAATTTGAAACCGAAGTTTCTGTACAACGTGTACGATTCTAACGTTTCACTTTAAAAGAATTGCTTGTATTTTGGGTTTGGTTAAAAAATATAATTGGAAGAAAAGTATTAGTAAAGTTCTTAGAAGGGGATATTTTTTGGGGGCAAAGACTTTTTGCTGATATCTACTCTTTATCGACTGAGAGTTAAAGATTTTTAGTTACCTATTCTCTCTTTTTTATGATTAGTAAATTTATTAATTTTTGTTTTTACAATTATATATAACTAGTATTTGATAATATGTAGCCACCTAGAGATTTGATTATTAGTTTTATATTTATATAGACGTGTCATATGTTTACTTTATAGTTATACTTAGGATACATTTTTGACCATTTGTTCATTTGGTTATTGATTTATATCCATATGCTTTATACGCATTTAGAAAACACATTTGAATTTGACCATTTCTTATTTTGAGCCAATTATGCGGTTGTAGAGTGGGAGTGTCGGCTGGCATTAGTAAGTTAATCAATATTCTTTTCTTCTTTCAATCCTTATATTCTAGGTGTGTTTCCTCGCTTGTACAAAAGAAGGCAAATCATTTTGTGTAATTTTTTAGTTTTTAAAAATTAAGAATAGTTTTTTGATTGATTAGTCCTAATTACCTTCACACTTTGAATTAAATACATGGTTGTTATTATTCTATTCTATTCTATTCTATGTATTTAATTTAAAGAAATATAAGGTGATTTTATTTTAATTATCTAGGTGTTTTATAATCTTCTAGTTTTAGAAAATTTGATAGAATAGTTTGTTGGTTCACAAAATATCAAACCACATCTAAGACACTTCCAATTCTTAAAATATGAACCACATCTAAGACCTAGTGGATGTAGAGGTCTTGCGATAACTGACATGTAGTAATGAACCTATAATAATTAAAGAGTAAATTAAAAGGATTAACTTGTGGAAAACCTTAAATACAAGGTTTGGCACTACAAATTTTTATATTTAACCTCTCAACAAATTCAGCCATGTTTGAAAGCTAAATAAATATAAGTAAGTTGAGAAAGGTCCAAATAAATATAAACATAGGATAAATGAATTTAAGTAAGTCGGGAAAGGTCCAAATAAATATAAACATAGGTTTGAACATGCTAATATTTATATAAATGTACATATTAACTTCTTCAAATCATAATTCGAAGGTCCAATCTAAGAAATGTCGAAAATGTTAGAAGCTCACCTAAATCATATATATGGATTTATATAAGATCAATACGTGCACATACTATATGTATATGTCATTAGGCACAAAAATTTATTCAATTATAGCTTAATTAAGAATAGAAATTTAATAATTGTTCAAAGACTCACATTTTTCATAAAACATCAATTAGTTTAACTCATTCTTCAATAATATTCTATCATGTTCATTGTTACTTGGTCTCCTTGTGTTGTCTAGTGCATGTGGACCTTGATGAAGAGATAGGTAGGTAGCTACACTAATATACCATGTTTGTTGTTAGGTTGGTAATCAATAAAATGTGTTGAATTTTTTTTTTGTTCTAGATATTTCTTGTGCATTATGCACTACAATTGAACTTGTAAGAAATAACATTCCATTCCTTATCTATGGTTTCATTATAATCTTCCTCTTTTGCGCCCACATTAATAATAACTAACAGCGTTTATGTGTCTAGTCATCTCTTGCACCACAATGTGCAACATAAAAATAAATAAAACCAAGAATTACAAATTTTATATAAAAAAAAATCATATATTAGAATTTTAAAAAATAAAGTACAAACTTTACACTACACTATATATTATATAATCAATCTTGGAATGTGGTTACAATCAATTTAAATCAAAGTATGCCTTCAAAGCTTTCATCTTCATATTTGGTGTATGTGTTATTCACAACTAGTGGTAGCATAATTCATTCAATTATATAAATTTATATTGTTGGTTGTTGCAATCATCATGTTGAATTAGTGATCTAACAAAGACCAAACCCTCTTTCACCAAACATTGGAATACACATCACAAAAGAGGAAGGTATGCCTAACTTGCTCTACTTGAGAGTTAAGAAATGTTCTTTTCTCCTTTGGGTTATATTTCTTTGTTATAATTGTTGATTAGCATATGCAAATTAACTAGGTGATAAAGCATGTAAATGACAACATACAACTAAACTAAGCAAAAAACTTATTATTGTAAACCAATAAAAAGTGTAGATTTGAAACAAAGATAGAAATGTTTACATGTGATTAAACGTTGATCCAAATTTGCTTCGACATTGTAGCTAGGCTAGGCCCCAAATTGAGCATTGAGATTTTAGTTTTGGAATCAAAAGCTTTTGCATTGTTGCCTTTTGGACAAAATTAGGTGGACTATGGCACTAGGCATCCTATTCTAGGACTATGGCACTAGGAGCCCTAGTCTTGAGACACCAACATCGATTGATAGTGTCAAACTTTATGAGCAGTTATGCATGATCCTAGACACTTTAATATATTTAATCTTGACCAGTGACCTATTTTTGAACCTACAAAAGAGAAATAAGGGGGTGTTAGGGCTATATAGGGCCTTGCCTGAATCAAACTCTTATTTTGGTGATCTCCACCTCCACAAATAGTTAAGTATAAATCTAAAAACAATGGTGTGTGCTTAGAATCTTAAGTGTGTCTAAGATCGTGATGAATGTAGAACATAAATATAAAAGTCTTATACAAGTGTGTCAGAGTGAACCATTGATACGAACAAAGGTGATTTGTAATGAAAATTTAAATATACAACTTACTAATAGAAATATGAATGACATGAAATCATATCTTCTAGCCTCTTAGGGAGAGATACAAGCTAAACATTAGTCGGTGATTCCCTTTCATCCTCCAACATCAGTAAAAAAAATTGTTGATCTAAATTCTCAAATTTGTAGACTCCTTGTTGTAGGTTTTCCTTTTCATGTAGCATGCATTTGATCTCCTTCATAATGCTATAATGCTCGTTAAACGAGGAAAGGTAGCTTGTTTTTATATGAGTTTTTAAAATTTAATTAATTAAAAGGCTTACTTACAATAGTTATATCCCAACTTTGAGGCTAGATCTGGAAATGCTAAAGCTAACACACTATCCTCTCAAATTTTTAGCAAGAAAGCATTGGACATTATCAATATTGCCATAGTCTGTGATTAGTGAAATACTCTTTGCCTTTGGATGAAAATTTGAGGGTATGAAGTTAATAGGGCCTTGATATTAGATCAATAATCAATATTGGGGTTGACAAAATTGAAGAGTGGTTTCAATTGCCTCAAACTTAAAAATAGGATAGAACCCAACTTGAGTTTAAGAATAAAATAGAATAAAGGGCGTAAGGAGGAGTGTGTTGAGATTTAAAATAAAATAGGACTCATGTTTGTGAATTAAGTATTAATTAAAGTTAAATGCTCCCAAATAATATATAGAGGAATGTAAAGTTAAAATGAGTGCTAGCAGAGTTTGAAACTTGACTTATTGATTAAATGAGTACAATTTACAACACTACACATATATATCAATAAAATAAATTTAACATACCTATATTTGAAAAAAAATCTAGGTAAAGGACATCAAGAGTTATCTTAAAAAAATCTAAATTAGTCAAATTAAAATTAGAACATTCAAAAATATAAATAAACTGCTACCATTATATTAATTAATTAATATACTCTTTAAAAATGTGAAATGAAAAATGTAACATTAATATTTTGAATCAAGAATAAATTTATCATTTATACATACAAATATAAACAAAATAAGACTTGAAGTGTTTGTTCGTTATAAAATTTGTAAAAAACATACTATAAACAATGGTTGTGCAATAATTCGGTGAGTTAATTTTGAATTGATGGTTATGATCTTCCACTAATGAATATGGTGGGATTTTGCATGTTGCATTCATGGAGATGAGATGTTTGTTGTGTGGGATATCTCAAACGATCTCCTTAAATGATGGCGGTGGAGGGTAGCCCAACATAGTCTACACTAGCAGTTGCATGCTTTTGTGCATGCAATGGTGCGACGATAGGAATTAGATTTTTGAAAATGTAAATGACTATTAATAATGTACATAATGAAATCTTAAAAAATCAATTACATCCAAATTAATCAAAAACTAATAAAATATTAATAAAGAATTTATTCTTAATAAATTAAGAAATATAATAAAATTGTAAAATATATATTGATTTGTTTTAATAGTGTAGTTTATTAATTTTATAATTTAATGTTGTTCTTTAGTGAACTTATCTTTATCTAATTAAAGAATAATAAAAACATGATAAGATTCTTGAAGTATTGAAAGATATGATGTTTGTCTTTGTAGTTTTTAATAGACTTATCTTGATTTAATTAAAAGATAAATTATAATACAATTAATAAATAATTTAACCATGATAGATTAATGTGAAATATAGAAAGATAAAATTTATAATTTCATAATATAAATACTTTTTTCTAAAAATTAATTTTTCTCAATATTCTGTGGGCTTATTAAGAACCTTTCAACTTCAGGAATACACCAAGGACCCGTTGACACTATTAGATAATTTGAATTGATTCAATTTTTTCAAAAACAAATGAACTTGAACAGATTACCTATAAAGCCTATTTTGGTGGTTTACGTTTGTATTATAATTTGACAGTGAATATAAAATGGCCAAATAAAAGAAATGTCTTAGAAATTTAAATGTTAGTTGGAGATGATGGATTTGACAAGTAAATTTTTTTGAGTTTATTAATTGAATTTCAAATCTTCTTGGCCACACAAGAGCTGCGTAAGAATTATGAGGTACATATGAGAGTGATCTGCGTACAACTATGCCATAATATAGGCCACCCATAACCACTCCTATGATTTAACAACCAAAAGAAACAGAAGAATTTTAAGAGAATTTTAACCAAGATTTATAAAGGAATAAAAATTGAAGGACTTTAAAAATGTGTATAAACGAAAGCAAAGCAAGAATTGGTTAAACAAAGTATAATTTTGAATGTCGAAAACCTGGATTTGTTGAAGATGGTTCAACGTTCATGTTTCTTCTATCATTCTGTGATAGTTTACATTTACATTGCAGAGGAAGGACAACTTTGAAGGCGGCAATAGCAGAAGGAAGAGGGTTTTGAAAGGGTTGGCTAGTGTGTGACATGGAGTGTTGCCAGCGAGGCGGCTTAGCAATCATGGATTTTATAACAGACATTTTTGCTCCCTCGACTCTGACTCAGTGAAAGGTTCTTCCTCCAATTTCTCCATTATGCGCAAAAGCCCCAGATAAGATTAGAAGTTAAGAATCTACACAAAGCAACAAAATTAGAAACTCGAAAAAAATTAGAAACTCAGAGAAAGCTATGAGATTTAGAAATTGAGATAAGGGCAACCAAAAAATTACCAAAAAAGGAAATAAAAATAAGTATCGAAAAAAATAAACCGGGAGAAATGCTGACAATTTCTCAGCAAAAAAAAAAAAAATCAGGGAGCTTTGCTCCCACACAAAGCCTATCGGCTTAATAAATAAAGCATGTTATGAAAAACTTGTGTGTAATAGGAATTGAGAGAAACATTGTATTATCAATCTGGATTTACCAAACAATTTTAAAAAACAAAAGGAAAATTCTTTAGCAGCTTTCAATCTTCAAAACAATTTCATAAGAGAATTTAATCCATAAAAATCTTAACACTTTCATGATGAATGGAAATGGAATCACATACATTATCAATTCCAACTAAACCTTGAAAACCTCATAGTTTGAATAACATTATAATATTTCAAATATATCTTCCTCTTATAGAATTTTCAAAAAAGTCTATAGACTCTTGATTCTTTTACATGAAGATTAAACTCGTAAACAAAAGAAATAGAATTGCCAAAGTAATTTAAAAAAATAGAATCAACATGCAAACAAAAAAGATGAAATTGCCAATAAGCTCGAGTGAATTACTTTGTAAGGTTAGTATTTATTAAAAAAACAAAAAAATAAAACTTGAGTAATATAATAAATTGATATAGTTGAATATCTAATTCAAGCGAAAAAATAAATTAAAAATAATAAACTATAATAGTATCATGTATGTTTTTCGAGGGCTTGCTCAAAATTCATTTGTTTGGAGCAAAAAAGGGATTGATTGACACGGTTGTAGAGGGGTTTTCCTATAATTATGTTTGACTTTTCCTCTTTTATTTTTATGTGACAATATGTGATTTATGAAGCAGATGTAACATTCACAAAATGTAGAGACAACAAAAGTCACTCATACCAGTATAATGAATCACCGAGAATTGTTATCAATAATTTTTAGTAGCAGTCTAAGTTAGCTTCAATCTTTTGACCTCCATTTGATCTGTTGTTATTTGCATATGATAGTCCATTTTTTTATTTCAATCTATCCTTTGATTTCTACATGCATGAAGGATGATTGTTGGTCATGTGTCAAGTCTAACTAGTAGAATTGATGTTAGTTTTACATGCATTATTATTGATCATGCAATCTTCACCATAATTTCTCTACTAGCAATGGTTTATTCATTAGTGGTTTCATTGTATAAATCATGCATTATATGCAAATTATAGAATGAGAGATTTAATTCATTTTCTTTGAGCTGCTATTTTCTCTCTGTAATTTTATTTTTGCAAGCTTTCTTTTTTATTCCTAGCTAAATCATTGTGTAGCGATAACTTCAAATTTTACATGGTATCAAAGCAAGAGCTAGGAAAAGAAGCATAAGCTTTTATTTTTGCAAAACCTGAAGATTACAACAATGGAATTTTTCAGCCTGTCATTCTCATGTCATACAACTATTTTGAATGGAAACCAAAGATTCTTCTTCAGCTCAGATGTAGGGGCTTGTATTGAATAGTCATGACAACATATTTTGAACCAAATTGTGAAGTTGAAAATTTCAAATATTTCAACTGCATGGATGCTTTCAATCTTCTATGTTTATCCATGTCTATAAATTATTATTTCATGTTGAAGCATGCACAACTCCAAACCAAGTTTGGACTACGTTGAAGACTATATTTGGGAAGCAAGATGAGATGTGGGCTCACATCCTTGAAAATGAGCTTAGCTTATTAGATCCGAGTAGTTTTGAAAATGTTCAAGTATTCTTCAAAAAGTTCAAGGCCTTATTACTTCAAAATAAAGAATGTGGAATCGACAAATCCACACAAGAAAATAAGTTAATTCTTGTTGTTTTATCAAAATTGGGTATAAAATATGTTGTATTTGTCTATGTTTTTCACACATTATGGCTTACAACATGAGCAAGTTGGAAGATGCTCGCTCTTGATGCTTTCATTAAGTATGTGATAAACGAGCAAGATAAGCTCATAAAGATGGGTACTTTAAGAAATTTAAAAGCTCGTGCACTTGTTGTGCATACAAGTGAGAAGAACAATTCACAATCCAATTAGAAATCCAAGACAAATAAGAAGTCAGGTGAGCCTTGTAGTTTTTGTGACAAGGTGGGACATACAATCAACATGTGTTGGATGAGACTATAGTCTTTAGAGGAGGCCATGGAACAACATCACATTTCAACCCCCAAGTCTTCTTCATCATAGAGAGGCCAAGGTCATGATCTTTCCGCATGGGTCTTGTCTTCATCTTCTCCTTAATGACACGTTTTAGTGGACCTATCATGCCTCTCCTTTATTAGGATTATGGGGGGAGTGGGTTTCTACTCTTCATTCAAATGCTTCCTTGGTTCAACTATTGATTAGTTATTTAGACTATTGGCACTTTGTATTTTCAACTCGTGGTTTGTTCTTGCATGGTTGAGTAGTGTCGTTGGGGTCACTTGTACAAATTTGTGTGTCAGCTGCATCTCTGGGTTTATAGATGTTTTGTCTTTACTTTTCGTCTGTTCATTGTTTGAGTAATGTCATTGGGGGCACTCATGCAACTTGTTGTCTATTTTTATCTTCAACTAACAAATATTTTGCCTTTGTTTGCTCTCTACTCATAGTTCCACTAGTTTTGTTGGGGGCACTCATGCAGATTAATCTTGATCATCATTTTGGTTTCAAAGGAGGTTCTTCATTCAACACTATAGTAGTTATCATTCTATAGCTTTCCACACTTTTCTTGTGTCTTAGAGGATGTTCTTTAACACTTCATATAGTTGCATCTTTGTTAGTGTATATTTGGAGGGGGATTTTGGTCCCATTAGGTTTCGCCTTTTTCCTCTTTCGGTTCATTAGTTTTTTCTCCTTACTTAACCTTAAGGGGGGGTGTTAGCACTAATTTCTAGTAGCATTCTGAGTCAAACTTCAACCTTTTGACCTCTATCTGATTCGTGATTTGCGGATGATAGTTTGTCTTTTATTTTAGTCTATCCTTTGATTTCTACATGAATGAAGGATGAATGTTGGTCATGCGCTAAGTCTAACTAGAAGAACTGATGTTAGTTTTACATGTATTATTATTAATCATGGAATCTTCACCATAATTTCTCTACTACTAGTGATTATTAATTGGTTGTTTCAATGTATAAATCATGCATTATATGCAAATTGTAAATTATTATGGAGATTAAATTTATTTTCTCTACTGTTATTTTCTCTTTATATTTCTATATCTGCAAGCTTTCTTTTATATTCCTAGCTAGATCTGTGCGCAACCATAACTGCAAATTTTACAAGAACACATACTTGGTTTAAAATTATTCCTCTCTGTGATTTCCAAATCTGTAAAATGAAGTGGTAATATTGGTTTAAAATTATTTCTCTCTGTGATTGCCAAATTCGTAAAATGAAGTCGTAATATGG
Source organism: Thuja plicata (assembly GCA_018584345.1). Taxonomy (NCBI): domain Eukaryota; kingdom Viridiplantae; phylum Streptophyta; class Pinopsida; order Cupressales; family Cupressaceae; genus Thuja; species Thuja plicata. Next base: position 1,149,310 of record MU225962.1, on the reverse strand, counting down.
GTGGATGTGAAATGAAGCTTTTGCCTTGATTTATAGGAGTGCGGATTTATTTTTGCAATGCTCGTCTTCCTTGAGTTGCTAGTGATTTGATAGCCTTCTATTTCATTTATTTTAAATCGTATGATTTTGTTCTGCAAATGAAAAAAAATGCATTCAAATTTTTATTAAATCCAATATGCGAACTTTATAAGACACCCCTATTATTTGTTTTTTTCTTTTCAAAATTTGTGCTACTTTGTCTTCCTTAATGTTTCATTTTCATTTTAAGGACATGGATAAGACTATTGGATAAGGTTTGTGATGCCAATCTAACGTTATGCCTCTCTGCATTAAATTTTAGTAAAATTAAAAAAATAAACTTAATAACTATTTTCCCAAAACACTCTTTATAGAATTTGTTGGTGGCTTGTCCATGTGGCATCTTGTCCATGTTACAAGTCAAATAGAGTGGTAGGTAGGACATTTGTTCTTTATATACCTTGAATCCTCTCTTGTGCACTCCTTCACTTTTTTTTTAATGTAAACATATATATTTATTTGTAATTCTCTCTATTGTTTCTATTTGTCTTGTGTCCCTCAATGAATATCACATGGGATTATTTAATAGTGCAATAGAGATGAAATTGATTTGCAAGCAAATTCATGGAGATTTGAGACCATAGAGATGACGTTGATTTGCAACCAATTTCATGGAGAGGGTTGTAAATTGTGTAGATATTTATAAATATGACGTGAATGCTCCACTGTTTTTGTGTCAATGTTCCATTGATGTGATCTCTACAATTTTATTGCTTTGTTTTGGCATTGATATACTGATATTTAAGGGGGATCTGTTGTTATTTAACATTAACTTTTTTTTGGTGCTAAGAATTGATAGCTTTAACAATTTAAAGCTTGAATTGTAAATATTTAGGGCCCGTTTGGTTGCACCCCATAACCGGGTTATGCAGCCCATAACCCGGTTATGGGGTGCAATTCCTTGTTTGGTGACCTCTAAATTGAATGTGAATACGGATTTGCAAATCCCCATTTGT
>MU225962.1:1112298-1148106 GCA_018584345.1 Thuja plicata | reverse complement strand
TTTACAAATCCATCTTCCAGGGCAACCAAACAGTCCCAAAAAAGCATAACTGGGGTTTGCATAACCAGGGTATAGATAACCATGATTTGCATTATTTTTCAATTCCCCAACCAAACGGGCCCTTATATATTATCGTGAAAACTAGTTTCGACTAAGTATTTTGCTATCAAATCCCTTTTTCATGGATTTATATTTTTCAGCATCTTAATTAGGATCCTTCCCTTTTGGAGTTAAACTTTGGTCAACTCGACACTTAAATCAAGAGTGTTTTGGCATGCTTTTGTCCTCAATGTTTGTGTTGTTGCGAGATCGACTAATATGCTTGCTAATGTGGCTCGGAAAGCCTCTCTTTTAAGCATTGGATTTGTAGTTGAGTGACATGTATACTTAAATTGAACTTTAGAACCAATAAGCATTTGTCTTGGAATGATTAAATGTACTAGTCTAAACTGCAATTATGTTGCCTCTATATTATTGACCTGCAATTTAGAGCTTTATCTGTGGCCTTGGAACCTGCCCTGTCAACTCTTTTGTGTGGAAAGTTTTTATGTGACTTTGCATGTTGATTCCTTTGTTGTGTGGTTGATTTCACATTTATGGAGATTAAGTAGTAGCGTTCTAACTCCGCGCTTCTTAAAATGCTATATGGAAGTTTTAAAGTACTTCTATTTTTTCACATCAGCTTACTTGGCAAGTTTCTACTTGTAACTAAGGTTTCAAGGCTATAGCATCAAATATGATGTCACATCAACATAACTTTACCAAGCTGTCAAAAGCAACTCAAAAAAAAGTGAGACCAATGGTCTTGCAAAAGGTAGACTCATACTTGTGTAGTTGATGCGGCATCACATTATTGCTTGCTTTTTAAAACTAAGAGATACATTTCATTCAATTATGGGTAGTCATCGTCAACAATAACCTTAAAGTCACAACTATTGGTGTAATGTTATAAAAAAAATGAACATTAAATCAACAAGTGTGGGTATTAAATTAACAACTATTATCACAACCATTGGAATGCACTTAGGTACTAGGTCCTTTCCCCTATTTGGGTGACAAAGTCAACAATTATAAGTTTGCTTGGCGACCCTTTCCTTCACTTAGCTCGTTTGTTTCGCGGAATTTGTGTATGCTGGAATAGTCAATTCTGCAGTTCAATTGAATTCAAGAATTATGCTATTCTAAAAATGAATTCTGGAATATGGGTTGGCCTCGTTTGGCTCACCCAGAAGATGACTGATAAGATGCATAAGAAATTTTAATTGTTTGTTTCTTAATTTTTTAAATACAGTGTGTATATGTGTATATATATACACATACATGTCTGTATATATATACATATGTGTATATATACACATATACACACATGTGTATATATGTGTATACATGTGTGTATATACACACATGTATACACATATACACACATGTGTATATACACACATGTGTATATACACACATGTATATATACATACACACACATTTGATTATATATACACATATATGCACATATACACATACACATATACACACATACACACATACACATACACACATGTGTGGGTATATATATACAAATATGTATATATACACACATATATATACACACATGTATGTGTGTATATACATATGTGTGTATACACACACATACACATATTTGTGTATATACACACACATACACATGTATGTGTGTGTATACACACACACATATATACACACACATGTGTGTAGGTATATACACACACATGAGTATACACACACATGTGTAAAGCTTAAATTTGGTTTTATAAAAATTAGAATTGGAATAGCCAATTCCAATTCCACCTATTTGGGTGGAAGATGCATATTTCCATTTTGGGGCAAAATTGGAATTTGAAAATCCCAATTCCAATTTTATAAGATGGACATGTAAACATGGAATTGACATTATCCAAAATTAGATAATGCCAATTCCAGTCTAATTCCGCGAAACAAATGAGCCCTTAGCCTCTAAGATTTGTGACATTTTATTAGAATTGTGTGATATAGTGGTGAGCATTGGCACTGCGCACAAGCATGAAAGTGATATTTTTAAGTTTAAATTTAGATTAGTAGCAAGGCGCTAAAATTAGATTTGCTTTAATTTCAAATTCAAAATCTGATGACCTAATATATACCTTTGAAAATGGGATCACGCTTTGCACTATTTATTTCAACCATTTGGATGTTAGATATGGCATGACTTTTTGGTACTTTCACCATCATCAATCGCGTGCTAATTTAGTGTCCTTCATAGTGGGAACTTCATTGAGTTTGTTTGTTGCATCAACTTCCTTGTTTTGGCATGAACTTTGGTGCATACCTTCATTATAAATCGAGTCATTCATGTGTAATATGTATTTAGTAATAAATATTTTGTGATAGCACTTGTTGATAAAATGTCCAATATTTTTGGCAATGATATACCAATAGTTGTGACTTTAAAGTTGTTATTGTTGATTATGACTACACATAATTGAATGAAATCTATTCCTTGGATCTAAAAAGTAACAAATTATGTGATACCACACCAACGTACCGATAAAACAAGACTTAGTGCACAAGTATCGGTCTCCCTTTTTTTTAGCCTTTTGGACAACTTGGAAAAAAGCATGCTAGTGCGATATCATATTTGATGATGTGGCCCTAAAACCTTAGTTATAAGTAGGGGACTTGCCAAGTAAGCTATTGTAAAAAATTGGGAGTAATGAAATCTTCACATAGGATTTTGAGAAGCACAAAGCTGGGGTGCTCAGCTACTAAGTCCTGTCCCTTATAAGACCTTTAGAATCAACCTTGATTTTCTAAATTTAGTGTTCAATGAACAAAAAAGTCAAAATTTTCAAGCAATTCAAAACTAGAATTGGAAATTTGGACCTAAATTCAAATTTAAGTCCAAAATTGGTGGATTTTAATTTGTGCTTGTGCTTTGCTTTAAAAATATGAATGATTGTCAAGCTTAAACATATATCATATGTACAAAAAAAACTCATTTCCCCTCTTAAAATTTGCATATTGTAATAGTTTTATAGTAAAAAAATGCAATTTAAGGCATTGCAATTTTTTAATTCATTTTACGACATAGAGGCAAATATTCAAATTGTCATAACTTTCAAATGATAGCTCAAAGTTGAGTGCCATCCTTTTTGAAAGTAGTCATTTTTTCATGCTCGGTCTAATAGAGACAATCTTGCCCTTTCATTATATAGTTCCAATTTTTTGCTCTATCCAGCCTTGCTTATGCACTACATTCGTAAAGTGATGTTGATTGTAAGGGTTTAAATCAATGCTTCCACATTTCTCACATTTATTGAGTTTGAGACTAATTGATATATTATGGGGGTTATGCATGTAATCATGAGCCGAGATTAAGTTTCACTATTGTAGTTAGGCTTGATTCAAAGAACCATTTATCTTAGAAATAAGGGATATTGAATCACCAACGTGAGCATTGTCTACTACCCTATCTCCTTGGACTCATCCTTGAGCCACGTGATGAAAAAAAAAGAGGTTTAACAAAAATGACAAGGTTTATGGACTAATAAGAATTATAGTTTATGAGGGATATATCAATAAAATAGAGCACATTGAGTTCCCTTTCACTACTTCGACCATCATCCAAAAATTTGTTTGGAGATCTTGAATCTTCATCTAATCATGATGTTTCCTTCATTAAGACACCTACTACCTCAGTGTTTGAGGACACATCCTTAGGGAGTGGTCATGTGCCATGTAGTGTTCCTTCACATACTATTATTTCTATAGTTGAGGACATTTCATCTCCTCTAGTTGAGGATTCTTCATCTTTTATTGTTAGTTCTGATTTTGGCAATGCTTCTTCACAACTTCTATCAGTTCAATGAAATACTATTTCATCATCTTCTTAAGATAACTCATTGGGACACATTTCTACTGGACAAAGTGCAATTTTTTTTGTAGAATCCCACATCAAAGACTTAGAGGACACCATTGAGGACATTCACATCTTCTTTCCTGAAAACTCTTATGGAGTTGCATCATCATCTTCTGACGCTATGGGTGCATATTTATACTCTCATGTTCTCTCTTTGCCTATATTTTCCTCGATTAAAAAAATACAAGATTCTCATCGGTTTATCTATCAGCATACATCCATTATAATCATACCTAAATATTTTATGGTACCGAAGTCATCTTATCAACATTTTCACACTTTGGCAATGACTTAAAGAAATTTGAGCAACATTTAGAGGGTTTGTCATTGCATTTGAACTATGGTCTATATTCATATTCTTTGAGAAATATTCATAGGTACTGTACATCTTGAATTATCTTCTATTTAGGAATGAGAAGATAACTTGCATAGTTTTGTGTTTCTATTTCTTCCTAAGGGGAGGAATGTTGTTCACAGGGATTAGATCATCTTCAACATTAATTATTAGACATATACCATCACTACAAAAGATTCATTGTTAGGGGATTGCATGGTCTCTCTCCTTATCTCTCATGGGAAGGATTTTTTCCTCATGTATGGGGTTTTGTAGTTCTCATATATTAGATAACAAACTTTGCCTTGTTTAGGGGAGATTTTTTCTCCCACAAGGTTTTCTCCTCTTGTTTATAAGATGCATTGTACTTAGTCACTGTAATTGGGTACCTTATTAGGCTTTGATGCTAGGACCCACTCTTATTGTCTCACTTAATAAGGGGGTTTTGGTGTGTAATCATGCTTAGGTTCTTAGGTGGCATGTCTATGTGGAAAGCTAGATATGGTGGTACGTAGGACATTTTTTCTTTGTACACACCTGTACTCCACTCATTCTATACAATCATCTTCATTTTTTAATAATTTTTTCTCATTGTTGTCTCTATTTGTCTAGTGTTCCTAGTTAAATCTCACAAAATGTATTGATTCCTCCCTAAGGCGTGTTGATCTAAAATTCAAAGCTATTCAACAGTTCATCATGTGTGTCATTTATACGATCTCCCTTATAGTTCATTTGATGTTTTCTTAGAGTTTGTTTGATGCAAACTCCTACACCATCATGTGATTCCCACTCTCAAAGAAACTTTAAGCATGTGATATAATATTGTATCAATGATATCTACATAGTGCATAAAATGGATTTGGTGATTTGAATTGTGATGCACTCCCATTTGACCATACATTTTTATTTTCCAATTTTCACACCCCTTCTTGCCAAATCTTCAAAATACTTCTTAGAGTAATGTTCTACAATATGTGTGTCATGCTCTTGATCATCACTAATATAAAAATGATATTCTTTCCTAATTACTTATTATTTAAATGTACTCGCAATGTCAACCAAATCTAATTGTTCATTTTGATAACACACGTGTACCATAATAATGACATGTTTTAAATAGTAATATTACATTTGAATCTCTTAAATTTTTTGTGTAAAAGAGTAATTTTTTGCAAAGTTGACTACTAATAAAATTGTTGTAGGTAGGAAAGTATCTATTAACAATTAAAACCATTTTTCTTTCCATTTAGCAAAAAATGCATGATTGTATAAACTTGCAAAAAGTTTTCATAAATGTTCCAATAGGTACCACTTCTACATAATCTAACCTTGTGGATTCTTTCCCAATTTTTGTTTCAAAACTTTATGTACTTGCAACTCTTTGCAATTTACCATCTTTGTCACGACTCTATTTGTTTCTCAAAGGCATTTATCCAAATTTCCACATCTTTCTCAAAGCTCTTTTATACACTTAGTTGGACCATTTGTCATCAAATTTATCGCATAAGATGAGTGTATGTATTTTTTATCTATTTAGGAGGTACATTGTGGAGACCATCACTTTCTTTTCTAATATTTCAAAATGTACTTGATGTAAATATCAAATTCAATATGATAGGTAAAACAAGTTTCAAAACCTTGTTTACCTTCATCTAAAGTGACCATAATATTTCAAACATTTTTCTACCAAATCTTTATATTAGGATTCACATTACAAAACATCACATACATCTCATGTTGTGTTATGTCTAAACAATGTTTGTATTTGATTGACAACTATTGGATACAATCCTATGATAAAATATCTTCTATTTGATGGGGGATGAGTATGACCAAGCCAGAAACTTGAGATCAACTTCCTAGTTCACTATATTCAATCTTGTCAAACAAGGATCCCTACATGCATAATTTCCCAATTGCCTTTTATAGTACTATCATCCACTATCTTTCTCCTTTTCACATATATTATCTTTATACTTAAGCCAATTTCAGTTGAGAGTGTAGAGATCTTTTTTTCTTGGCATTTGTGATTTTTACAATAAATCTCAACATCACTCTTCACGAAATGCTCTTATCCACTAGTTGAGATATTTTCCCAATGGAACCCAAACCTTTTAAATATTTTAGCAACATCTTTTTCTAGACATCACTTCCTCTTTTTTTGGCGAAAACTACTCCCATAAATTGTAATGGTTCTTTGAGCTCATCATGAAGATTTATATTTTCAAAAACAATTGGGCTTGACCAAGTGTATCATGATTTTCAAAATAAGCCTCAAGTATATCCTTAGAAGTTGTGTTCAACAACCACCTAGAATATTTGCCAGGTTCTTTAGCATAATTTTTCATTCTATAAATTAAGTTCAAGTAAATGATCTGTGTTTGTAAGAAAAATTTATCTTCACCTCTTTACTTGGATTAATATGCATACTCATACTAGAAGGAAGTGATCCTAACCCCTCTCCAACACCAAAGTGTGAGTGGGATTTCTCTCTGACATCCATTATTTGCACTTAGATTTCATTCCTAACATCAACTATGTCTTCTTCAACCTCCTCTACTCCTATATCTAAATTGGGCTCAACTTATAATCCAATTTTGTGTATTGAGCCCCTACACGTTTAATATATAAAATAGAATGTTTAGAATATATGAATTTAGGACATGGATTATATACATGTAAAGCTCTAAATCTTGAAAAGATACATGTTCATTTTTTTAAATGTATTTCTATCAAGTTTAGACAATTTTACATTATAAGATCTTGAACATGTATATCACATTATATTTTTTGTAGTTACGATTTCAAATCAATGTAAAATTATAAATGTGTAAAAGTTCTCTAACGTGTATTATTTTCCTCCAATCTATATATATAATGTATTTAAGCATAATTGTAGCATAAAAATTATAGAATGTGTGTTAGTTTGGGGTGACTTTGTCATTAAATGAAAACATATATTATTAAAATAGATATGATATATAACTTATTGTGAGATTTCACCAAGAACACAAACCTAATAGAAAAAAAAGAGTAAGAGAATTGCACACAAATGAAGATGAATGCATAGAATGAGTGAATGTGTACATAGGAGATCAATGAAGGTATATAAAGAAAACATGTGCTATTTACTTCCCCACCTAACTTGCCACATGGGAAAGATGCCACGTGGACAAGCTACCTAAGCACCTAATAACCTAAGAAGGGTCGCTCACCAACACCCCCCATAAAACAAAGTTTGAGTGAGGCAAGAAGAGTATATCCCAATAATGAAGCCTAATAAGCTACCAAAGTACATGCCTAAGTACAATTAACCTCATAAAGAAGAGGGAGGAAAAACTCCCCACCAAATGAGGCTAAAAGGTGAGAAGTACAAAACCCATAAAAGTAAGATTCTTGTATGAGAAGAGAGATACAATGCAACCCCCTATCAATGAAGGATCTACTACCTTAATGGTAGATGCTTGACAGTTAATGTTAAATTTGATCCAAGCTTTATGAACAACATTCCTCCCCTTAGGGATATATATATAACCACAAGTATTCAAGTTGAATTTCTATCCCTAAAAAGAATGTGAGAGAAGAAAACTCAATATGTATGATGCCTCTAGACTCTACTCAAGTGTCTCCATGGAAATATAGAATCTAACGAAGACCAAAGCCAATCATAGTCCAATGACAAAGATGACCCCTCCAATTGTTGTTGAAATGGGACCACACCAATGTCAAATGATGACAAAGGATGATATAGAGATGGAATAAAAGGGTCTAAGATGCACTCATAACATCAAAATAAGTTTATGCAACTCCATACGATTTGTGATATTCCTACTAGGATACAACTGTGTAATTTTTGAGTCAAACTCATTGACCAATGTTTCATGAGCAGTGGTTCACAAGAACCCATCTCTCGTGAGAATGAATGGAACACTTATCACTCATTGTATCTAAGTTATGCTTATAGAGGTGAAGAGCTAGGACTTCTTGGGAGGCTATCCATCCCAATACTACTCCAACTCAAGCGCGCTTAACCATGGAGTTTCCTCCAAAGTTACACCCAATTAGCTTGATAAGTAGGAGATAATTTCCACAACAAATCAAATTGTGATATTTATATTAGGTTATAGTTGTGTAGTTTTTGAGTCAAACTCTTTGACCCATGTTTCATGACTAGTGGTTCACAAGAACCCATCTCTCATGAGAATGGATGGAAGACTTAACACTCATTGCATCTAGGTGATGCTTACAAAGGTGAACCATTAGGACTTCCTAGGAGGTCAACCATCCCAATACTACTCCAGCTCAAGAACACTTAACAATGAAGCTTCCTCCAAAGTTAAGTCGACCTAGTTTGCAACCTCATTTGCAAAACCTTCAACAAGTGTTGTGCCTTGTGAACTATTCATTATAGATCATCGCTTATCCATAGGAGTTTATAAGAAAGAGGATAAAATGTCCTCAATGTTGTCTTCCATTTTTGTAATGTGGAAATATAAAAACAAAGATGCAATGTTTGGTAGAAATGTGTCCTAGTGAGTAATCTCTAGAAGCGATGAAAATACTACTACTACACTAACCCACTAGAAGTTGTCAAAGAAGCATCACTAGATTCAGAAGTAGCAACAATATATGAAGTGTCCTCAATTGTGGAAACAATAGTGTGTGGAGGAGCACTATATGAAAAGTGTTCACTTGATGAATATGTATTCACACAAGCGAAGGTAGTAGGAGTCTTAATAAGGGAAACATCATGATTCAATGAAGATTAAAGATCTCCAAATAAATATTGTATGATAACCCAAGTAGTGAAAGGACACTCAATGTGTTCTATGTGATGAATATATACCCCATAAACTATAATGTCTATTAGTCCATAAAACTTGTTACTTTTGTTAAACTACTTGTTCTTATTATATTCAACAAGTAGCTTAAGAAAGAGTCCAAGGTGATAGGGTAGAAGATCACACTCATGGAAATGATTCATAATTTGTTGTTTCCAATACAAATAGCTCTCTAAATTAATCCTAAATACCAAAGGATGATATTGCGTTTCGACACGATGGACTACCCAGAATTGAAACTTTATCTTAGTACATGATTACATGCACAACCCCAATGACATCTCAATTAGTCTCAAATCAAGGAAATGTAAGAATAATTATGAAAGTGTGCAAGATACAACACATGTTACACCCCCTTGATTAAGTTTTAGAGACCCCCTGCAATTGACACTTTAGTAGTGTAGCATACAAGCAACACAAATTGGAGTGAAAATGACACTTTGTAATGACAATGAAAAATTGACTTCATTGGATTGGGCCCAAAAGAAAGAAAATTATGAAAAAATGACACTCAAATTGGATTTTCCAAATGAATGTTGTGAATTTTTTGTGTTTTCCCTGATTGCCTTAATATGCATTGAAAAAAAGAAAATTTAGGCAATAAACTTGCTTTTACAAAACATGAAGATTGGTAACAAGTGGGTGGGCTTAAACTATCATTGCAACCTTTTTTAATATGGAGCACTTCAAGTGATAAAGATGAGAGGTGATAAAAAACTAAAATTCATTGAGACACTTTGAAGGACTATCTACGAGGGTGGGAGATGGAGTGAAAAGCAACCGGGTCAAAGGTGGAGAAGCAAGGAAGGAAGTGTCTGAGGGTCACTCCTGAAGTTTTCTGGGTGAATGACCCCCTAAAGCCAGGGAAGAATGTTTGAAGAAGTTTAATTTTTGCAAGTTTTTTGTATAAATCTTGTTCTTTTGGTTTGAAATTGTAATCTCCCCTGCAAATTTTATATGACTCATTACTATGTGACTATAGTAGCAATTATACAGGGCAAGGCTCGAAGCATATTTGTAAATTTTGTAAAAGGATGGTTTGGTTTGATAGTTGAGGGTGGTTAACTTGGTTGTATAGTGATTGCACATAGTTTTTGGTGGCATGGAGACTTTTTTTGAAAACACAAAAAATGTATTGCTTATACTTATTAATTAAAAATTAATAAAACATAAATATAATTTACTGATCCAAAAAAGTTCACAGGTACATATGCTTCAAAATATTACTTAAAAAACTTAGTAGAATCCATTAGGGGAAAGGACATAGTACATGCTCAAGTACCAATAACCGTTATGTTATTGCGCACATACTCCCTATTACTATCTTAAAAAAATAGATACATGGTAGTAAAAAGCCATGAAAATATTTCACATGTACCAATAGTCACGCACTTGTACACTTAGCAATTAAGATTTGAGTATTTGTTGGAGTTGTGCAACTTTATTAGTAACCTAGTGCACCGTATTGGTAAGAACATTTACTAAAGGAATGCATATTAGATTAGTTGTGCAAATTTTTAATGGCTTGTTATTTTTAGGTACTACACATCACTTGTAAATGACTACATTTTGACTTTGCTACAATAGCTTTAAGTTCTTAAGCCACATACAAAACAAAAAAATAAAAAAAATTTGGTCAAAATCCAATATATTATTTAAGAGCTTAAGAGACACAAAGTTAGGTTTGACCGCTATTTATTTCTTAGGAAACCCCACCTTCAGTAATGCTATTTTTTAATTTATTTCTAGATAATAAAGATATTTTACTTAGTTGGATGCCTGTACCCGTAATTTCAAATTTTTGGCTCCAACGGATAACGCAAATTGGATCTCCGTATGGAATGCACATGAAAGCCATGTGCATGGTCATCCATAGATACATTCCACCATAATCTTTAAAAAATAAATATAATATTTTATGTAACATTATTTTTAATTTTGGCTTGAATTTCCGAGGAAGGAGGGAATACAGCAGCTTATGCACCTGCCTGAGCTCAGTCAAGTCCAGAGTTCTTACGGCTTTTTACCAGCATGGCCATCAGGACGTAAAATCCGGTTAAACGCTGGTTAGCCGCCATTGTTGGCCGTGTGAGCTCTGAATCTTTTTCCCACTTTAGATCCAATTTGAACCGCGGTTTCGCTCTTCCACTGTCAAGCTCTGCATATCTAGCTTGAAGATTTGTAACCCTCAGGAGGGCTTTGAATCATTTTTGGACTCTGATTAGTCCATTTAATTCTTTATCACACTTCTTATTAAATTTATTTTTAGGTGTATTATGCATTTGGACAAGGAAGTGTATTTTAGTTTATAGTAAAGGAGTAATGGCGAAACGGGACGGTAAAAGAACCGTGAAAACGGAAAATGGGAAGAAGAGTGTTAAGACACAGGTTAACGATGGAAAACAGCAGGGGGTGAAGACATCAAGAGACAGGAAAAAAGATTTGGACGAGGTTTCAGTTGTTTGTTCTGTTTGTGAGGGTTTGGGAGAATTGAAGTTTTGTGATCAGTGCAAGAAAGGGTTTCATTTGAGCTGCCTGGGATCGCAGGAGGTGCATGGAGTCGATCCCTGGCAATGCCACAGTTGTCTCCAAAATAAGGTTTCTATTTTTTAGGGTTTACATGATCTTGAACCGTTTTTTTGGGTTTCTAATTTGTTTGTATAGTTATTTTAGCAACTATAGTTATTCAAGATAAAGTTATTAAGTTATTAAATTATTTTAGTACTTTAAAGTTTGAACTTCGTTGAAAATAGTGCCTCTACAGTTTTTTCGAATCATAGCTCTTAGGTTTCCTCTTTTATTTTGATTTTTTCATTATTTTTCTCGCTCCTTGAAGATTAATTTACTGAAAACAATGTCAGTTGAAGTTTCAGAAATTGGTAATCCTGAATTTATAGATTTTTTTGTGATAAAAAATTATAATGTTTTCTTTGAATTTGTGATATTTTGACATTTTATGAAATAAGGTTGGCATTTAATAATTTATTTTTATGAATTGTCAAGCTAACTTTGAACTTTTGAACAACATTTAAAGAGAATTATGTTTGTATGAATTTCAGAAATAAATGTCATTGCCATTTTAAATTTTAAATTTGATTAGGTGAACAAAAAAGAGGACTTCTTGCCCAGCATAGAAATCAGGAAACTGCATATTTCTCTCGACTGAGAAGATCCGGAAGGAAATAGTTATTTGGAAACTTTCAAAAACTCTAGCTTTTTTTTTGTTGAACATCTGAGATCACAGTTAGACATCCTCATTCTTCTCGGGCTCCACAAATTCTGTCTCTGTTTTTTTCAAATTATTAATATTTACTGAAAGAATATTTCAACATTTTTTCCCAGTGAAATAGGCGCTTTATTCATTTGTTTTTATATTTTAAAAATGATTTCAAAGTTCTTTTCTTTATTAGCTGAAAATAATGTTGTGATATTGCTATCAGGATTCAACTGTGTACTTCATTCCCATACTACTCATGAAACATGGGTCAATGAATTTGACTCAAAAACTACACAATTGAATCCTGATAGCAATATCACTATTTGACTTGCTGCGGAAAATATCTCCTACTTATCATCTGAAAATAATGTCTATACGAGTTTCAGAAAATAATATTCTTGTCAACTAAGGCTTTCTTTTCAGCTATGGAGTGATATTCCAGGTTCCTACATATTCAGGCCTGTTTTGAACTGGGTACCAGTTTTGGCCCAGATCTCATAATAAAATGGCCTGGGCTCCTCTGTTTTTACATTTTTGTTGCTCTGTACAGGTTTGTTTAAGATGAGCCCAGGCGCAAGAGTCCATAAAGCCCCTACTTATTTACAAAAAGTAAAACCCAGATTTGAAAAATATTTATTTAGACCTTTTGTAAAGCTGTATACAAGCTGTTAATAGGGCCATAGGACCAGCGTGACTAAATCAAAGGGCTGTATTGACTAAATCACGACCTACAAAATAATAATCCTGAAGCAACAAGCTAATGATAGGGCCACAGGATCAGCACCCAAAACTACAAACTAGTAACAAGAGAAAGGCAACCAAATAAGAAGCAAAGTAGAAAGGTATAAATGCACAATTGGAAGTCTGCAAATCTAAGCATAACCTTCAAATGATTCGAAGGGATCTAAGAGAGTTTGTCAAAAAGTGGTTGTATGTAATCAAATTCATGTTTACGATTTTTAATTTGTTTCACCAAGGTACTGCTTTGAATGCTGGCAGAAATTATATGACTTTATTTTGTGATGTGAGATTTTTTTTCATATAGTTTAATTTGGCTTTTCCCAGCATCAATGTGAATCATCACGACAGGAAGCCCAGCTGCAGTGCAATATCTTTTCTAGACTGTTTACATTTATGTTTTGAACCTTTTTAACTAGAAGCTATTTCAAATTAATATCCATAATAAATTTTATCACATCTGGGCGTAGACTGTTGATTTTTATGTGAGTTTGTTTAGACTCTCTATGGAGTGGATATTGGAAGAGAAATGCTTATTCTTTGTGTGAAAATTTGGGATAGAGCAGTGATACTGGAAAGGCTTGCTATAGGATTGCTTTAGCTGTCAGTTTGATTACATTTTTTTAGGAGATCAATACATTCATTTAAGCACACCAATTTTGAATGATCATCTGGCTGTATGGTGAACTTCGCGTTAGATAAAATGGTTTATAAGCAACTGTCTTGCTATTGATCATAACTCTGTGCTCTTTAAAAACAGGTGTGCTGCTTTGACTGCAAGGAATATGGTCCTCTGACAGGTGGCACATTAAGATGTTCATACAAGAACTGTCAAAATTACTTTCATGAAGGATGTGGTAGGAAATGGGAAGCATTGAGAGGAGCACACTCAAACATAACAAGGAGAGGTTATATATGCCCACATCATTTTTGCCATTCATGCCACCGAGGTAACAACTGGGGTGCTTGGAAGCTCATCCGATGTCTGCGCTGTCCAGTAGCTTATCATACAAAATGTCTTCCAGAGTCTGCAGATCAGCTTGAGGACCTCTCTGGTTTCATGCTATGTCGAAGCCACAATAGAGGCCAAGTATGCACCATCTTAAATTACTTTAATCCTCCCTGATTGATCTCTATGTTATTGCTAGTTTTGTAGGATTGAGTGTTCAATCACAAAGTTAGTGTATGCTATTGAAGCTTGCACATGACACCACAGAATTTTCAAATAATTTCCATGGCTAACATTTTTATTGTTCTGCAAATTGTATATCTAAGGACACTGATGTTATTTGATTACTGTAGGTGGTTGGCATCACAGTTCTCTTTATCTGATATGTCCTAATTTAATAGCGGCATCTAGGTTTTGTTGTATAAGTGTGACACTGTGAAATAATTGTACATGAACACAGGCTTGGAAATTTCTCCGTTGATAAAAATAGTTCTGCTTCCTAGAACTTCCGAATGATTGTTACAGTAAAAGCTGTTTGAAAACAGAGTAAGGCTCATAATGTGGGAGACACTTAATAAATAGGTAGGTAACAAAACACCTTAAGCTGCAATATGATAAAAAATAATTAAATACAGGTTTAAACAAGGTGCTTTTGCAGTGGAAATTCTTAATTTAATGAAATCATTTCCATGATGTCTGCAATTCAATCACTATGGTTCTCCTACCAAATTAGGTATCTTTGAGCATAAAACAAAAATCACAGAAACAGTATGACCATGTATATGTGTTTTTATTATGTAAGAATCAGCTAGCTAATGACCTTAATTTTTTATAGAAAATTATATTATTTGCATAGAAGCTAATAACACTTGCAATTTGTAATTGCATTAAATATCATCCTTAATGGGTTGTCCAATTATATTGTTATACTAGTTAATATGCTGGCGCCTTTGCTTAGGGTAAAGGTCCCACAAGTTAAGCAACCTACGCAACTGATTATGGTTATATAGGAGAGAAGCCGTGGCATTGTAATTAATAGAAGTCAATTCTGATTGTTTGTTTAACTAGAAGTTTGTATTCTGTCAGCATTCTTTCCAGCATGACAGGTTTTGAAGAAAAGGGGCATTATAAAAATTCTGAACATGTCTATCCTTTGTTATTTATTTTAAGTTTTATCATGGCTGATATTATCTTAATGTTTTGGTCCTTTTGGATATTCATGAGAGTATTCAGAGGCAATTGTTCTTTTTTTGAAGCTTACCACATAGTGTTTGAAATTGTGTCAGTTTCTTTTTTTTTCCCCCAAAATAGCTGGAAACTAGTCTGTTGAGATTACATATGTCAGGCGACAGAAATGCTTGTTCACTAACATTATTCTTTCTCAATTTCACCTTCAAGACCTGGACTTTATCAATGCTTAGGTGCGTAAACATGTTTTCAGAAAGCATGTTGTCGTCTGATTCACATTTGCTTGGAGCACAAGATTTGACAGTCCTAGGGCAGAACTCCGCGTTTAGATGTAATTGTTGTTTAAATCATTGGTTTATAACAAAAATTTCTTTGTCAAAAGCATGCATCAAAATCATTTGCTTTGCCATATTTGAATATAACAATGCTCTTAAATGTGGCGATTTTTTTCTTTACTAATGAGATGTTCTGTACCTGATAATGTCTCCTGTAAGGAATGACATCTAAACTTTGTGTTCTTGCAGTTGGCAATGTTACCGTGTCTTATATTGAAGTTTTATCATTAGGTACTCGCTAAGGAACATTATTTCAGTGGGCTATAACTTTTTACTTTTGAAATAGTTATCAACTTTAAAACATGGCAACACAATCTTCTTTCTGCTTAAATTGAGGTGCCACTATGTTTTGTTTGTAATATGTTATTTATAATGCACACTTTCAGTAGCAAAACTCTTTAAACGCTACTTTTGATTCTCAGACTTCGTTTTCAACTAGAATGGTGAATCATGCACAACAGAATTTTCTTCCATTTTGACAAACTTATCCATATACAAAATACAGTGTTACCCCAAGTTTCTGGGATGGGGGGATGAGTTTACGGGACAGCAAATTTTTTTGCCAGGTTTGGGGACGGCAAGGCCAGTGTCTATGCAGCCATCAGAAACTTAAGTTTTACAAAGGAGAGTTAAAAAAAAAACTAAGTCCCTCCTTGGTAACATTAGAGAATCTGATGGCTGCATAGACGTTGCCGACGGCAAGGGGACAGCAAAGGGGACGGCCAAAGGGACGACTATATAAATATAGGGAAATTTTAAAATAAAGAGGGAAATTTGCATATATACATTACTTTCATATGAAAGCATGGATAACACATGCCATTTAAACATCATAGAACCTTAACATACAACACTTCAATAGTCAACCTCAATACTCAATATGCATTCATAGTTCGGAATTCGTTGTCAATATGCATGTAATATTAAAATAATAACATACAAAATTGAAATACACCCAAGAACATAATTCGGAATTCATTGTCAATAGCAAGAAGAACAATAACCCACCTTCCAAATTGAAGCACACTACTATCATTTAAGTCTGATATAAATTATCGGTGTATACATTATAGCAATAGCGTTGCAATTGCTTTCGAAGATAATAATCATTTGCACATTATTGCCTGTACATGAAATAACGTTCCTATGAAATACTAACATGAAAAACCTTGGTAACTGTGTTGGAGTTGACTGTTGCAGGGTTGACATTGACTCTAGAAAGGGTTGCTACAGATAGTGGATCAAGTATGTCTTCCAATGCTCTTCTCACTCTAGAGTCCTAGACCACATTCACCAATGATATAAATTAGGGTTATGCCGTTACACCCCTAAAACAACACCTCCAATTCATTGTAAGTTGACTGATATTAATACGAACAGGTCTGCTATACAGTTCCGATCATGATATAGGTCTGTTACAGCAAGATGGCACCTTGATGCAATCTCCAATATTTACCAAATCTTCTACAAAGGATACCTTGATGATTTTCTAGGTTGCATCAAGGTTTCATCCTATTATTATATAGTATTATATAGGATCCTTGATGATTGCCAACATCACACCAAAGTAAACCCACAAGAGTATTCTTTCTTGATGTTCAAGCTCTTCATGCAGGCAGAAATTAGCTTTAAGTGTATCCTACTTAGATTGCAAACAAGATTGTCCTTCCATTATGGGGGTGCTTAAAGTTCCACATGCTAGTGAATATTCGACAATTCCTTTTTGATACTCTGCTCTCCAATTGACATGATAATCCATATCAACCTGATTCATTTGATGTTGTATTATTTATCCTCTTCTTCTCTAGCTGTGCCCTGTCACTCTTGAGTTCATGTAAAGATTTCCAGAGCAAGTGGAGCTACCCTGTACAAATCATCCGCCTTTGGCAAGTAATAGATAATCAAGTCTGAAACAAAAGAGGCTGGGAGCATGCTTTGGACAAGTAATGTTTAATTGAATCTAACATGTCACATAAAAACTTGTAATATTCCATCAAATTTGAACTAGAAAATTAAATGCTTTTGGCCCTGGGTCTGGAAGATTTCCAGCAGAGAGCAGTTTTAGTCTTTACATGAACTCAACAGTGACAAGGGACAGCTAGAGGAGATGAGGCTGGGAGCGTCCTTTTAACTGGTAATAGATAGCCAAATCTGAAGCAAAAGATGCTGGGAGCATGCTTTCGACAAGTAATGTTTAACTGAATCTAACATATCACATAAAAACTTGTAATATTCCATTAAAATTGAACCCGAGAATTAAATAATTTTGCCCCTGAATCTGGAAGATTTCCTGCAGAGAGCGGTTTTAGTCTTAATCATATCATAAACATTGTTTCACAGAGTTTTGGAGCAGGGGAACGGGTTTCGGTAATGGGGGGAACCACAACGAGTATTTGAAATTGCATTGGCATGATAATTCATATCAGCCTGATTCATTTTGATGTTGTCTTATTTGTCCTCTTCTCCTTTATCTGTGCCCTGTCACTCTTCAGTTCATGTAAAGACTTCCAGAACAAGTGCAGCTACGGTGTATAAATCATCTGTCTTCTGTTTTATCCAATAAGATGTATGGCACTTCTCGTGGCAATAGAATTGACTATCCGGAACTACTTTGGTTCCCACTACCCTTCTACACTCTTTCATACAATCAAAATAAAGCCTTTGACAGTGAAGCAGAATGTGGCTGGAAACATCTTTTAACCAGTAATAGATAACCAAATCTGAAGCAAAAGAGGCTGGGAGCTTGCTTTTCGACAAGTAATGTTTAACTCAATCTAACATGTCGCAGAAAAACTTGTAATATTCCATTAAATTTGGACTAGAAAATAAGATACTTTTGGCCCCGAGTCTGGAAGATTTCCTGCAGAGAGCTGATTTAGTCTTAATCACATCATAAACATTGTTCGACAGAGTCTTGGAGCAGGGGAATGGGTTTTGGTAATGGGTGACCAAGGACCTAAAAATGGGGACAGCAAGGGACAGTGGTGTATTTAAGAGATAATCATAGCAATAAATATCTTAATATAATTAATAACAAATTATAGTGAATGATATTTATTTTTTATGTACTAATAATAAAAGTTAATAAATATATTAATTTTTTTTATTTGTAATTTTGTAATATAATAATTAACTAAGTTTTAATATATAATATTTAATATTATATTTTCTGATAGTTAAAGTGCAACCAAGGGGGTTGATCTTGTTTGCATGAATCATAGAAATAAATTTTACTTCAATATAATGTTTTGTTCAATGCCCCACTTCTACCCTAGAAACAACATGCTACAAAAGCTTGTAGTCATTGCCTAACATACCTACTTACATTGACTTTGGGCAGTTTATCTATAAACCCCTATTTACCAAGAAGTAACAAAATCTCTATATATTACAAACTAGAGAGGAGATTTGTTACATGTAATACTTATAGATTTATTAGATTTTAAGATATTTCACTTGAATACCAGAGCATGTCACCGTTCTTTTTCTTTGTTGATAAACTCATAGAGCCACCCAATGCCAATTGAAGGCTCCAAATTCATATTCTTTAGAAAGGAAGAGCCTAAAACAACCTTTAATCAATGTTAAGCCAGAGTGGTAGATCTGAATTTGGATAGAAAGGGAACCATTCCATCGATTCCCCTTACGCCAATTAGCCTTTGAAAATTTGAAGGCAAAGGAATACAACACCAACACAAGCCACACTCAGGACCTCATCCTGATTGCCCAAGAATTGTTTCTTTACGAGGGCTTGAAAAAGGGCCTTCATATATTTCTTCAGCTCATCAAGGTCTAGCAAGGAGACCACAAACATGGAGGAAAATGTTAATGTTAATCCTATATTTATGACTTGCCTTCATGAAATCTTCCCATGAAACCCATTGGATGCCCATGAGGATAATCCCATGATGAGCCTGAAAGACAACCTTAAGCCTTTAATCTTAGATATCCCCAAGAAATCCATTTGGAGTTGAGAACTAACTAGTCATTGGCGAATCCATAGCTAGAAACTTGGTTTAACTAACTTGCAAGTGTAGGAATGAATGAAAAGAATCTCTCTTTGGTAATTTAGGCCCGACTTTGTCCATTTTGCATGTGCTAGAAAGGCTGAGAGGGAAGGCTAATGAATGATAATCTCACAGACTTGTCCCATCAGTGAGGGCAATATCTCTCTAACGATTGGAAAAAATGATTAATAATATACTTTTTAACTCTCATATTTGACAGGACACTTGGCCAAGATGTTATGTTGTGGCACAATGAAGAACTCTTCAATGCCATCCACCACTAAGTTGGCAAGGGAATCTGCCTTCTTTTTTGCGTCACAATAAACATGATTAGCACTTATTCCTTCAAGCACGACAAGAGAGGTTTACCACTTCTTTGTTAAGGTTTCTTTCTTATTGCGTTATAACTAGGGATGAATTCCCTTTTATCTTAACTTTGGAGAGATTAAATTTTGACAAGCTGCAAACCGAG
Source organism: Thuja plicata (assembly GCA_018584345.1). Lineage (NCBI taxonomy): Eukaryota > Viridiplantae > Streptophyta > Pinopsida > Cupressales > Cupressaceae > Thuja > Thuja plicata. Next base: position 1,128,097 of record MU225962.1, on the reverse strand, counting down.
GGCGAGTGCTTGTAATTCTGGCTCATCGTTTGCACCCTCCATTAGATGACAAGATGCTTTGCTAACTATCGATCTATTGTAGTCTCAAATGAGGCAACCAACACTTGAGGAGCTATGGTTACCTTGAGAGGCCCCATCAAAATTCAATGTGTACCACCCATATTGTGGTATTTGCCACTTAGCTCCCTTACATTTTAGTAGGGCCTCAATATCCCTATCTTCTTTAAAAGGGGGAACAGAAAGGCCAAGCCATGTTTTTCTCATCATATAATCCCACATTGTGATGGACCTCTTTTGGGGCACTTGTGATTCCACCCTCTTGTTAACCACTTCTACAATTGCTGCCTCTACTTAGTTCCAGAAGAAGGGCATCAAGAGGGCTTTGTCTTGAAAAATTCTTTTGTTGCGCTCTTTCCAAATTGTTCACATTAAGATTGGAGGACTGACATTCCCCATGTCGACTTAAGTTGTGTTCCTGATTTACATAGGCCATACTTCAAATAAGCTATGGATGTTGTTGGGAAGGACACCAATCCATCCAAGCTTGACACATAACCATCTCCAACACTACTATGTGAATTGGCAACCTAGGAAGAGATGGTACACATTTTCTTCTTAACTTTTGTAGAGAGGACATCTTGAAGGATTGACATTCCATAGGTCAACATAAGTTACACTTTTGTTTAAGATGTGCCATACTTCAATTAAGTTGTGGATGTTGTTAGGAAGGATGCCAATCCATTCAAGCTTGGCACCTAGTTACCTCCAACATTTCTATGTGAATTGACAACCTAGGAATAGATGCTCCACATTTTCTTCCCAATTCTTGCACATAGGCCATCTGGAAGGACCATAGAAACTCAACTTGAGAAACTTGTCAGTTGTTAGGACTTTCTTTTGCAAGGCAGCCTAGGTGAGGACACTAGCCTTAGAGAGAGAAGCCTTGTTCCAATAAAGGTGAATGAGGATGCCAATTATTTTACAACCAATCTCTGCCGCCATATAACCATCCTTAACTTTGCATTGTTCTGAATTGGGATGGTTTTACATGATGCAATCTTTGCTTGAAACAAGTAGATTTTCTTACCTCTAGAATTTCCTTTAATTTTTCTCTCCTCCATAGGAGTGGCCATTGAACTAAAACCTTTATAAACCCATTTTGGGACACCCAAGGAAGAATCTTCCATCACATAGTCCACAACGTATAAATCCCAAAGGTTAGCGAGGATCCTTATAGCTTGAAGAAAGAAGGCTTGATTTTCAATAATAGGGTATCCTCCCCATTATTCTTCCTAAAAGAGAGCATAACGTGTTGAAATTAAGAACCAGAAAATACATAAGCAGCAAAAGAAATCAAGAACACACAAATGACAGATAACTCAACCGAATTATCTTGGGAAAAACCCTCCTCACCGAGGGAAACAACCTAGCCCACAAAAGATTCCTTTATTCAAATATTCAATCGAATACAAAAGTTTACTTGCTTATGATTGAAGTTCATACACAGTCAATCAATAAGCCTAACTTTTACTACAAAAAAACTTAGTCTCTGATAAAACAAACTGGTTACAAATAATGTGAACCACATACACTTCAAATGATCATACACAAATCGTGCATATATATTCTGCAATACACAATGTTATGAAACAACTCTAATACATTCAAAACACGATAAAGGAAACACTTTAATCACATAGAACAAAAACAATATTCAACACTTCTACACTAAGTGCAATGATCACATTGAACTCCACACAGTTGAAATTTTAATGACAGAAGATAAAATGACACCCATATTCTCCAGCGCTGCAAGACACTAAACTATGTGGTTAAAAAAAACTTGATGATAACACTCGACACAAGAGTTTTGATCACCATAAAAAATAAGAGGAGTCAATATGACAAAACTTAAGAGACACTCGGGAATATGAAATGGCAACCGTTATTATTCTTACACGACAACAATAAAATGAATCGATGCCTCCACAAGATGGATCGACGGGCTTCATAAATGATATCGGGCAACATCAAAACAACCGACATAATCTTTTATGCACGCACAGTGCCAATTCATAAGAGAGTGCCATGTCATCACTTGTTCTAGTAGAGATATGATGAGTAGGATAAAACGTGAATTAAGACAAGTCACGATGACAGTGAAGCTCACGAAAATGTGACAAAATAGATAACCGCACATCAACAAAATATAGAACTGCAGAATATGAAGATCTCTACCTCACAACTACGAAAATTCAACACTCCCTCTCAGCAAGAGAGAGATATTCAGTTTGTCAGCTCATGACAAGTACACATAGCTGCAATAAGAAAAATGTCAACAAAGATCTCATCACAGATTTTTTCTCAATAAAATTGTTATCTCAACATAACAATATTCACCATAGCTACTCCTAGAGGGTGAATCAGAAAAATAGAAAATTTAAAGTCATGGAGTCATACACATGACTTCCACCATAGCCACTCCCAGAGGGTGGAACAAGGGATTTCACCTCAAACTTCTCTTGCAGAGAACTCGTTAACAAGAGATTTCACCTCGAACTTCTCTCGCAGAGAAGAACTCATTAACAATATGCAAAGAATCGAAAGTGGCTTGGTGAGAATGTCGGCACCCTGCTCCTCTGTAGAAATGTACTTGATCTGAACCGCTTTCCTTTGAACCATATCTCTCAAGTAATGGTATTTAATTTCCACGTGTTTGATTCTATCATGAAAAACTGGATCAACCGAAAGCTTCACACAACTTTGGTTATCACAAAGAATCATTGTAGGTTCCAAAGGCTGCCCAAACAAACCTGCAAGCAATTTTCAAAGCCACACAACTTCTCTTGCAGCCACACAAGTTGCAACATATTAAGCTTTAGCTGTACTTTGAGCAACAAAAGATTGTTTCCTGCTGCACAAGGAAATCATAGTTGAACTTAAGCTGAAACAACAAACTGAAGTGCTCTTCCTGTTAGGTACACAACCTGCCCAATTTGATTCAGAGAACCCCTACAAGTTCAGCTGTACACATGAAGAATAATTTAAACCATATTCCATTGTACCACGGATATATCTCAATATGTGTTTGGCTGCCACAAGGTGAATTTTCTTGGTTCACACATGAATTGACTTAAGTTATTAACAACATAACAAATATCAGGCCTTGTAATAACCAAATACATTAAAGAGCTAATTAACTGCCTATACATAGTAGTATCAACTAAATAAGTGGCTGCAACTTCATGTAACTTTTTCAGATTTGCTTCCATAAGAGTCACCATAGACTTACACTCTAACCTACCAAATCTCTTCAAAATATCAATAGCATATTTTCCCTGACTCAATATAATTTCCTTAGATCTTTGTCTCACCTCAAGCCCAAGGAAATAGTGGAGGAGACCAAGATCTTTCATTTCAAATTCAGAAGCTAACTCCTTACATTCAATAATGAGATCATCATTATCGGTGAGAAACAAATCATCAACATAGAGCACTAAGATTAGCACTCTATCATCACAAATATAAATTTGGATCAGCATCATTCTTTAGGAAGCCCAAGCTCAAAAGGTAATTATCAATCCTCTCGTACCAAGCACGAGAGGCTTGTTTAAGGCCATACAAAACCTTTTTCAGCCTGCACACATGCGAGTCTTTATCTTGAATCACAAAGCCCTCTGGCTGTTCAATGTATACTTCCTCTTCAATTATGTCATCCAAGAATGCTGTTTTCACATCCATTTGATGAAGTCTCCTACCTTTAACTGCTGCAACAACTATGATGGTTCTAATAGAATTGTAACGTGCTACATGTGCTAAAGTCTCTTCATAGTCTAGCCTTCCTTTTGTGAGAAACCTCTAGCTCCAATCTAGCTTTATGTTTTTCTATACTTCCATCAGCTGCATGTTTAATCTTGAACAACCACTTAGAAGAAACAACTGATTTACCTTTGTGCCTAGGAACAATCTCGCACACATCATTTTTGATGATGGATTGATACTCATCCATCATGGCATCCTTCCACACTTGCTGTTTTGAAGCTTCTTCAAAATTAGAAGGCTTGGATGCTATAATGTGACTCATCAAAGCTACATAACTTGCAAACTTATGAGCCCCTTTACTCTCTCTGAAAGTGCTACAAGGTGCTGCATATTTTTCAGCCTCTTCCATAGTGTGCCTGGCCAACAATGGTCTTTTCTTATTAGCTGAAATATTACTGGGACCTGCAGAAGTATCTATAGGATAAACATGATCAACATGATCAACAAAGTCTTCTAAATCTGTATTCTCCCTCTAAATCTCTGAAGGTGAATCAGGATCAGCCATATCTATGTCTTGACGAGGCTCAAAGTCTTCTCTATCACTTTCCATATAAGATTCTTTGGATATCTTGCAAGCTACATATTCATCAAAAGAGACATCCCTGCTGATTTCAGTTTGCTTTTGACCTGGAATATAAATTCTGTATGCTTTTGAAAATTCACTATAACCAACAAAGATTCCCTTCTTTCTTGAAGGTTCTAACTTAGTTCTTTTCTCTTTTGGAACATGAATATAGACAAGACATCCAAAAATTCTGAGATGACTAATATCTGGTTTGATACCTGAAAAAGCTTTGTCTGGAGTCATTTTGTCTAGAATCTAATGAGGACTACGATTCTGAATGTATACTGCTGTCCTGCAAGCCTCTGCCCATAAAAATGTTTGAAGACTTTGATCATGGATCATAGCTTCACTGCCTCAACAATTGTCTTGTTCTTTTTTTCAGCTACACCGTTTTGTTGAGGATTATAGGGGATACAAAACTCCCTCTTAATCCCAGCTTCAACACAAAGGTTATGAAATATACCAGAAACATATTCACCCCCATTATCAGACTTTAGAACCTTTATCTTCTTGTTAGATAAATTTTCAACAAGTGCTTTGAATTCTTTAAATCTGGACAACACTTCATCAGATTCATTAGACTTAAGAAAATAGATCCAACACTTACGAGAAAAGTCATCAATGAAGGTAACATGATACCAAAAATACTAAGGGAAGCAACTGACATAGGACCATATAAATCAGAATGAATTAATTCTAAAATTTCCTTTGCTCTACTTTCACTAGAATGAAAAGTACTTTTAATGTTCTTACCTAGAGCACACCCCTTGCAGACACCTTCATGGTTTTGGTTCAGCTTTGGAAGACCAACTGCCACCTTTTCTATTGAAGACAAGGTTATGAAATTTAAGTGCCCAATCTTTTTATGCCACAACTCATTGGAACTTGAAGAATCATGAGCTAATGCTTGAATAAGACGGGTTGAAAGCTTATAAAGACTATCATGACGAACACCAATCTCACGAGCTGACTGAATGTTGGTGTTCTTCTTCTATGCAAGAACTTTTCCATCAGCAAAAGCAACATGATAACCCTTGTCTTCTAACGCTGAAATAGAAATCAGATTCCTCTTAATGCCAGGAACAAAAAGAACATCACTGAAGTGAAGTGGAATTCTGGAATCCAATTGGAAGGAAGTAGAACCAACACCCTTCACAGGATAACATGCATCATCACTAATGATAACTTGAAGATGAGAATCTTTTTCCTTCAAGTTGGAGAGGTGCTCACGATAACTAGTAATGTGACGAGATGCTCCACTATCAATAAACCATGTATCACTGTTAGTAGGAACAATGCTAGAGAGTGCAGAAATAAATAAGAATCCTTCAGAATTTTCACTTGACTCTTTTTGAGGAGAAGAGTTCTCAACATTTGCGGCAACTGCTTGAGGCTTTGGTCTATAGGTGCAATCTCTAGCAAAGTGTTTGAATTTGTCATATCTCAAGCATTGGATCCTAGAAAGATCCTTTTTCTTGGAATTAGGAGCTGACTCAAAATTCTTCTCTTAGAATCTTTTGAAGTTACCTTTCTCTCCTTTTCCTTTTGAAGTGTGGGCATCAAGTACATGATCATCTTCATGATGAATTTTACGTCCATTGCCTCTAGCTTCTAGTCTGCTTTCTTCCTGAATGCAATCAGCTCCGAGCCTATCAAATTTAGGAAGATCATCTCTCCCATTGACACCTTGAATGAAGGATTGCCAAGATTGGGGAAGTCCATTCATGGCAAGCATGACCAAATCTTTATTTGTAAAGGATTCTCCAATTGCACTAAGTTGATCTTTTAACTCTGTAATCTTCATGAAGTATGAAACTACCGATTCTCCTCTAGCCATTTTAACACGCAGAAGTTGATGTCTTAGAGCTAGAGCTCTACTGGTATTGTTGAATTCATACAGACCCTTCTGAGTATGAAACATCTCTTTGGCTGAATTCAACTTTGAGATAATAGGAACCAAATGATCTTTAACATAATCTATCAAAAATTTCTTTGCCATAATCTTGTTATTTTTGCATAACGCCTTCTTAGCATCATTAGAAGGTTCTGCTACATTAGAATTCACATAATCAAGAAGATCATTTTCTTCAAGAACAATCAGAATTCTAAACTTGCATGAAGAAAAGTTTGAAGAACCATCTAATATGTCCTCAACTTTCAGACTGTTCACCATAGTAACTAGCTGAACCAAACAACAAGAAAGTAGAGAAAAAGTAGAAGTATAATAATGCTTCTGGTTCTGGATTGTTTCCTTAGACCCGCTCTGATACCATGTTGAAATTAAGAACCAGGAAATACATAAGCAACAAAAGAAATCAAGAACACACAAATGACAGATAACTCAACTGAATTATCCTGGGAAAAACCCTCCTCACTGAGGGAAACAACCCAACCCACAAAAGATCCCTTTATTGAAATATTCAATCAAAAACAAATTTTTACTTGCTTATGATTGAAGTTCATACACAATCAATCAATAAGCCTGACTTTCTCTATAGAAAAACTTAGAGTCTCTGATAAAACAAACTGGTTACAAATAATGTGAACCACATACACTTCAAATGATCATACACAGATCGTGCGTATATATTCTGCAATACAAAATGTTATGAAACGACTCTAATACATTTAGAGCACGATAAATGAAACACTTAAATCACACACAGAACAAAAATGATATTCAACACTTCTACACTAAGTGCAATGATCACATTGAACTCCACACATTTGAAATTATAATGACAGAAGATAAAATACAACACCCATATTCTCCAGCGTTGCAAGACACTAAACTCCGTGGTTAAAAAAAACTTGATGATAACACTCGACACAAAAGTTTTGATCACCATAAAAAATTAGAGGAGTCAATAGGACAGAATTGAAGAGACACCCAGGAATATGAAATGGCAACCGTTATTATTCTTACACGACAACAATAAAATGAATCGATGCCTCCACAAGATGGATCGACGAGCTTCATAAATGATATTAGGCAACATCAAAACTCCCGTCATAATCTTTTATGCATGCACAATGCCAAGTCATAAGAGAATGCCATGTTAGCACATGTTCCAGCATAGATACGATGAGTAGGATAAAACGTGAATTAAGACAAGTCACGATGACAGTGAAGCTCACGAAAATGTGACAAAATAGAGAACCACACAACATAATATAGAACTGTAGAGCAGACCGTCATAGGTATGAAGATCTCTACCTCGCAGCTACCAAAATTCAACATAACTCTCATCGCAAATGTCCAAGGTTATGTAATTCGCGATTAGGGATTTACAAGAGACCATAAAGTTCCATATTTACGAGCCAAGGTGAAGATTATGAGTTGTGCATATTCTTGCAGGGTCCTGACTTTGCAAGTATTTATTTTGTAAAATCCTTGCCCCCTTCAAATAAGGTCTGGAGACAAACTTTCAAATTGGCTTGGTTCCCAAGGCTTTTTTCTATGAAAGTTGATTTCTCAGACCAACACCACCTTTATCCTTGGGCTTGCAAATGGAATCCTAGGTTGTTAAGGTGATTTTGTTTGTTTTAAGGGGCCTTGCTAGAAGAGAGACCTTAGTTTTTTCTTTAGTTTCCTATTGACTCTTGTGGAAAGGGAATGATGAGACATAAGGAAAATGGGAATGGGTGAAATGACAACCTTCAACACGATGTTGCCAACCCAACTCAACCAACTTCCTTTGCACGAGGAAACTTTATTGTGCATTTTACAAGGAAAGGATCCCATAACTTTGTTGTTTGAGCCTAGTGGAGAGGGGAAGGCACAAATATGTGCTGGGAAGGTTGTCGTTTTCAAATGCGAAAACTCTCACGATTTCCATTTGTTTACTAGAACTAGTGGAAACGAAGAATACTTTCAATATGCTAGTGTTTTCCATTTCCTTGGAAGAATACTTTTGATATACAACTGGGATTCTTTTCATTTCTTTGACTTCCTTTCACTTTGCAGTTTGAACAACATCCAACAGATTATTCCTTTCAACCTAGTCTTCAATTTCCATTTGAGATTGAATTCTCTTTTGGACCCCGTGCAACTTGTCTTGGTCATGGGGAATGGCATTGAAGTCCCCACTAGGAATGTAGATTGCATTAGGAGAAGAGTGGAGGAAAGCAACAAGTTCTTGCCAAACCTGCTTCTTTCTTAAGCATGTGGTTGATCCATAACCGTTGGTCAAAATGAACGAGAAATTTTACGGAAGGCTCTTCGCCTCATACGATAATCAAAGTATAGTTTTTGCTAATTTCACCAACAATATAGAGCAAAGGTTTGCATCTCCCCATTTTTAGGTTCTCTAGAAGTGCAATTGTCGCTAACTATATGGGTTTGTGTCAGCTTGTTGAGAGGGACAATTTGATGTTACCAATGATCTTAGATGGTTTGGAGGAGCCATATGATGCTTTCAAATGTTATTTTTGGCCTTTGGTTTGGGCTCCAAGGTTCCTGGAGGTTGATTTGTTTTCGTAAGTCACCTAGTTGGGCCCATTTATCGTCTTTCATCATTGGGATCACTCCTATGCAGTCAAAATTCAATTTTGATGCATTTCAACCATTGTCACTAGTTGGGTGTATTATTGAGCTATATTTAATTAATTTCAATAAGGTTGCCATTTTAATTAAAATAATTTATCAAACACCTCAGTGTTATAGCGTATTGGAAAGAGAACATAAAATTTTAAATGTTGAGATGCTAAAAGTGGCTTTAAGTGGCGGAAATGCTTAAAAAATAAATTAAAGCACCTTTTTGAGTTAAAAGGCTTAATAAATTAATAGAGAGACTTTAAAAGGGAATTTTTGTAAAATTCCCTAAAAAGTTTATAAAAAGTGGGGGAGGGAGAGCTCATTTGGTATGTTGAGTCTATTATTTCTGATATTTCTCTCTGAAAACCTTGCGTGGTTCTCAAGAGTTTGACTTGGTCCATCTCAATCTTCCTAAGGACGAAAACCCTCTTCGAGAAGGCTAGATACGGTATTGAAAGATCTACTCTGGCTGGCATTCCTTGGAGATGTCTTATAATTATTTGACAGTACTTTCAGATTGAGATTTCTTTGTGTGGTTTCTTTCAATGTTTGGATTGCATGAGATTTTTGCATTGGGGTTTGGAGGATTTATAAGCAATATATTCACTTGCTTTGGCGTGGAGTTTGTGGGTATTGATGGCTAGGGTTTGGGAGTCTTTCTTGCTGCTTTGGAGGCATTGAGGCCATACAAACAACAAGTTTATCATTTTGTGGCCATTGGAGGAGTATTTGAGAAGCGACATCCAAGTTTGGAAGTGTTAGTTTGCTGATTTTATTCAATAGTGAGCTTGTTCTAGTATTGCAGCAAAGGGTATGTTGACACTTTTATTCAAATGTGTTTTGGTCATCTAGGTATCAAGAACTTTGTTGATATATTGTATTTTCAGTTTTGAAGATAATTCTGAAAATTATTGCTGAATGTGGGCATTTCTGAAAATATTGATTTGAAGAGTTAATTCTGTTGTTTTATTGTTGCAAATGAGATTATTGTAAAACCTATTTCTACATCTCTGTCTACTTCTCCAAACATGTTCAAACAACAAAACTAAACAAAAAAACAAGGGTGCGTACTACAAGATTCCAAAAGTGGCGATTCTCCTGGATGCTCCTTGAACTCGAACACAAACCACTTCCCAAATCTTTAATTTTGATTTCATCACTTGTATTTGATTTCAACTTGGCCTCCCAAATCATAAATATGTTTGAATTTGAGGTCTCCATTTGGTGCTTGACCAAGTGCTTCTTGTTAGGGGCATTTAAGCCCCTAACATTCCAGAAGTAGATCTTCATTGCTCTTTGAGAAGGGTATTTTCCTTCCTAGATCTCAACTTTTTGCTAATTTTCATATGCTCTTTGGCATCATCATCCTGGCATAGGTTCTCCATGTTAGTTTTGTGCCCTTTCTTCTTCGGATCTCCATAGTCACGAGCCTCTTTCGTAGTTTCTGAATGGCTCAACCCTAGCTTTTTTGTATGATTAAAATCTTCTTCTTCAAAGGTCATCTGATTGAGTGGCCTGATTGACTTTGGTTCTTCCTTGGAATTGGAATCTTTTTAAATGAAAGTCAAGGCTTGTTTTCGTGAGGGATTACGTGTCATTAGCTTCTCATTTTCCTTGACATCCTTGTCCTTATTGGTAATACTAGAAAGGTCACAAGCCACATTGAAAGCATTTGCATTCTTCTTGTTGATTTCCAAGTTCTAAATCATATGTGAATCTAAGGGTGATTGTTGGATCTCCTTTTTTAATAGATCAACTTTGGCATTAAGGCTTCCCTTTTTACTTGCATCTAGCTTGTTTGCATTAGGGGGAGGAGAATGGATGCCTTTTCCTTGAGAGTTGCCTTTGACTATATTGCTCTACTTTGTCAATTTACAATCTGCCATCGAGTGACCACTTACAAGCATTGTGGATAAATTATTTGAGTTTGTTCCCCTTCTACCTTCTATATCAAGATTCCTTGTTTCAAAGATATTGCTTTGCAACTTACAAGCTTTTGCAGCTAAAAGGGGATTTGATTAGTGGCATTCATGACATCCACATTTTTTGGAATCCAAACTCCACTAGATCTTGAAGGACCAATATATTATCTTCCCCAAAATGCGTTATTCCTTCAATCGGGATTTGAAAACTGGTTTCCTCTGTGTTTCTTTCATTCTTTTAAACTAACTTTTGATTATTTCTTGCCCTATTAAGAGGAAGGTTATGACAAGCCAAGCTTGCTGCAAACTTTTGATCGTGAGCCATTTTGGCTAGTCGTTTTTATATATATTACACTATTTTTAGATTGCAGGGATCAACTTACCCTCTCTAACTTGTAGTGTTCTAGGTAAACTTTTTAATACGATCGGTGATGTTGTTGTGACATGCCATCCGGTACCATGCGGATAGGGGTATGGACCTCATGACCATTTGCCTACAATAGAATGCTTTCACCCAATCGAACCAAAGCCCACTATATTTATTACATTTACATCAAATATTTATTTGTTATTTAGTATTATTAGTAAATAATATTAAATGAAAATATTTTAAAAATATTTTGTTATGAAAATTTAATTTATAATTTCTATTTACTAAATAGAAAATTCATGATTATTTAATTACATGTATAGAATTTGATTAAATTGAAATATAGTTGCTATTGTTGTTCTTGCGTCTTTTTCTACTCACATATAGTCTTGCTTGCTTAAGGTTGTGTAATCTAAGTCCTCCACAATGCACTTTGGGAAGAAATGTGGTTTGGTGAATACTCAAGGCTCTTTCATGTGACTGTTTTTATTCCAACAATGACTTCTAATTTGCTCTTTCCATGATTGTTGCTAGTTCTATTTTCAAGTCCAATTCATATGGCATGGAAATCTTGAATTAGTGACTCAAAATTTGGACTTGCTACAGATCCTTTGTGGATGGCAACAACAAGTCTTTCCTGATAGATTCTTCAATGAGCATGCAAATGATGATATTTCCATTCTATTTCCTCTTTTTAATGACAGGACACATAGTTCAAAATATAATTATCAACAACTTATCGCCCAAGGCCAAAAAAAATATTGGAAAAATATCGCAGATAAATCGGCAACTTATCGGCAAAAATATCGGGAACTTAAAAAATTGCCTTAATTTAATTAGAAATGCATTTTTTTTTGTAAAACTCAATGAGGAGAAGCATCTAATGAGTCAGTAAATGAGTAAACAAACCAAACAAGCTGAGTCTAGATATATTTAAATGCAAATAGGGTAGAAAATCACATCCTAATGTGGAATGCTGATGGCTAGAAGCCATAGTTTGAACTCTGAACCAAACTAAAAATAGCGAATTGTCTTTGTAAAACTATAAGCAAATACAAGTACAACATCAAAACAGTCTACATCTTCTTCTTCCCCTTTCCAGCAGCTCTAGTAAAAACTATTGGAGTGGAAGGGGGTACAAGTCTGCTGTGGTTGTGCCTCCTCCCTCTGCACAACTGGCTGTGACGCGACCTCCATCCTGGATTTAGATGGTGCCGACACTGTCAATGACTCCTCACCATCCTCATCCTCCTCATCCTCTTGAATGTCATCCAATCCCACTGTGAATTCACCCTCCTCCATAGCTTGCCTCTCCAAATCATAGATCTAATCCTCTGTAAACAATGGAGTCTGCTCCTGTGATGTCCAATCACAGTAAGTATGTATGCCATCCAAATCAAGGGAACGAGCTAGTGTTTCCTCTGCCTTTCTTATGCGCAACCAAAGCTTATATTACACAAAGACAAGGTCATTGAGGCATTTCCGTGCTAACATTTTCCTCTTCTTCATGTGGATGGCCTCGAACAATCTCCAATTGCGCTCACAACTTGGTGAATTGCAAGGTTGACATAAGATTCATAGGGCAAGTATTTGTAGATTTGGGTCATTTCCACCCCAATTTCAGCACCAAGCATCTGTAAAATAAAATATTAAAGAGTTATAAAGCAAGGTGAAAACATATTTTAGTAACTTAGTTTTTATCTACTTATCATGCATGTGAAAGACTCAAAAAATCCAAATGTTGTTCCTGGGGTTTGATGTTTCTTCCCCTCTTTGCTAACTCTGAAGAGAATAAATTGCTCCTTGCATTCTGATACAATTCCAATTTGGACACAATGAGGTCTCTCAGCTCAACCTCGGGTACCATCCTCTGCATGCATTCGGTGAAGCTCTCCATGACCTCTCCATTAAGATCCGAGTAGGATGGAGAGAAGCGAAAAGGAGGGTTGAGGAAGTGCCCCGCTGCATGGATGGGTTGGTGGAGTTGATTGTTCCACCTCCTATCAATAATTTCCCATATGGGGTTAACTTTGAGGCTGTCCCCCTTGTAATAATTTTCGATAGTCCCTTTGGCCCTATCCATGGCCTCATAAAGATACCCCATTGTGGTTTGATCCTCATCTACCAAGGGGAGCCCTCTAACCAAGGGCTCCGACACCTACAATTGAAAAGTAGAAAAAGATTATCATTAATCATTAGAGACTAGAGTTCAAATTAATAATGAAAGACTTGATTTTGGAATAAAAAAAATTAAATATTCAACTTTTGAAGTTTCCAAGTTAGCTTCACAATATCTGAAGGACTTTGTGCAAATTGGTTGTTAGAGATAGTGTATGCAACACTTTCTCCATCAGGCTTCTTTGAATAACTTGAGTCAACTATGCTCGACTCACAAACATTTGCTTCAAAGACGTTAAAGAAATAATAATACTTTGCAACATTAAGAAAATAATTGCAAACCTTGTGACTCCCGCTGTAACCAACTCCTTTCCATGGGTGTGTTCTCTCATCAAGTGAAGAACCCAAGAGTGATTGTAGATGTATTTTGTTATCTTTCTTGCATCCTCTACAGTCGGTCTCACCCAATCTAGCTTTCCTATGCCCTCCAAAAGAAGGTCAAGGACATGCGTTGTACAAGGAGACCAAAAAAGTGTCTTATATTTATCTCGGAGGATCCTACCCGCTGCCACATATGCTACTGCATTGTCAGTTATGATTTGCACCACATTATCAATCCCCAACTCCATTACAATTTGCTCTAACATTAGAGCCAAAGTTTCATCTATCGTTACCTTGTTGGAGGCATCCAAGGAAAAACTACTTTATCCATGCAAGAAACCAAAATATTGATGATGGTGCGGTTTTTTCTATCCGTCCATCCATCTGAAAGAATGGTCCAGCCAAATAGTTTCCATTGTAGTTTTTGCTCTTCTATCACATGTTTGACCCTAGAAACAACACCTGTGAGCAACCTACAAGTACGAAGTAAAATTAACATTAAGTGCACAATTTTGTTTTACAAAATAACTTACATTCAACAAACATAAGTAAAACTGTAAAACATTTAAAAATTAAAACAAGTGAACAAACCTCTCACTCAAGTCTGCAGGAGAAGGCGCCTTGTGGCCCTTTTCCGCCATAGTAATTCCGGTAACAAATTTCAGCCAATATGGACTTGCTGCAACATTGAAATGAATGTTGTGGAAGTACCAGAAATCGACACAAGCAATGTCTACTTGCCGATGCACATTGCTATTCCACCCAGTACCCTCCAATGATGGCTGTGCTCCAGGTGTGTTTCTATGCACAAAAAATCCATCTATAAAAAATGACTGTGGCACTGACGGTGGTGGTCTACTAGAGCAGCAAAAGTGGTGGCCGAGGGGATATCGAATTTGTGGATACGTGGGCCATGAAGAGAGTCCACTTGCCCTCAAGTGTTGCTTCTTCTTCAAGGTTGACTGGGATACCTGGTCACAACCGACATTATTTCATTATGATCCTTTATATTTTGAGTTGAATCTAAATTGTTTTAGCAAAATCCAAACTAATAATGGTGATTAGAAAATAATAATGATTCTTAAAAAAGAGACAGTGGGATACCTTGAGATTCAGAAATGGCTGCCCTCATAGCTATTTTTGCCCTTTCTCTTTGCATTTTTTTCTCTTCTTGGGCAGCGAGTAAGGCATTCATTTCTCTTTTTATTTCTTTCGTGGTATTGTCACAAACCCTTGTGTCATGCTTTGTGATCCCTCCGAGGTGGTATTTCAAATGGGATATGCCTCCACTAATTACTTTTTCACTTTTTAATGCAAATCATAGTATTAAATTTCGGGTCCTTCAAAGCAATACTTCCAAGCCTTATCTTTAGCCCCCTTCGGACACGTGCCTACATATCTAGATGAACATGGGTCTATTGAGGCACTGGCAAACCCTTCAACTGACCCAGTTGTGGATGTATCTCTAGTAGCCATTTTAATCAAATTTCAACCTATACATACAAATTGAAACCACAAATTAATATACTATATTTTAATAAATGAATTTAGCAAACAAACTAAATTAGTTTAGAACTTCAAATAATTTTGAACATAGTTGAAACTTGAAAAAAAAAGTGTTAGGGTTTGAAATTTTTAAGAAAATATGAAATTCTTGAGAAAACTATGAAAAAATTACAAAATTGCTAAAAATTGGTGTTAAATCTTGTTCATTACATTCTAAAACAATTTAGATTACATTGGAAATGCTATTATAGAGTTTGTATCAGTGTTACCCGGAGACCCGTCTCCCCCCCTCTAGACGCGTCTCGGAGACCGAGACACGTCTTAGACTTTTCGCGTATTTGGAGACTTCAAAAATGGCCGGAGACTTCGTGACAAAGTCTGCTGAAGAATCGAAGTCTCCGATTCCAAAAAATGAAGTCTCCCCCACGTCTCCTAATTAAAAAACAAATTCAAAAAACAACATTATGTCATTTTATGATTTTGACCCTTATTTGAATGTTTTTTTAGCAAGGCCATTTATGATTTAACATTTTTAATAAATATTAAATAGACAAAATTCAAATAAATAAATGATTCCA
>MU225962.1:1082194-1099127 GCA_018584345.1 Thuja plicata | reverse complement strand
CTATCATGGCATGCTAGATATTCTCTCTCTGCTGTGCAACAAATTCAACAGGCTACTATTAATGTCAGAAATGTTTATGAATTCTGCTGAAGCTTGTGTTTGATGGGTAGCACTGACATTTATACAGGCCACAGGCCTTTCATGCAACATAACATGCAATTTCCTGCATGTCTGCTGCTTCTATTATTAAGGGGTTAGTTCCTGTCTTTAGGGAAGGATTAAACAATAATTATAATTAAGTTTATTAATTAAAAGACTTGAAAAGTTGTCTTTTAGAGGAGAAACCTATTTAAGAATGTCACAGCAAGAAAGGGAGGCTTATATTGAGAATGCATTTTATATCTGAGTAATACTCCATGTGGAGTGTGGACTGTGGCTCAAACACCTTGAGGACAAAATTTGATTAGATTTGAATTTAGAGGAAAAAACTACTAATTAAGGCAAGTTTGGAGACATTTCAAAGGCATTTCATTAAACGTAGAACACTGCATTCTTTGAGAATCCAGTATTCAGTTTTTAGAAAATTATTAATAGTAAGTTGTGAATCATCAAGTAAATTTAAAGTTTATATTTATAAATAATTGTGCCAAATTACTGTTATTGTGTGCTAGGATTTGGTATGCTCAAAGAAAATGAACAAGATATTACACAATTAAATTTTTTAATTGAAACACAAAACAAATTTTGAATACTCTCTAAGCCTATGTGGATGCGAAGCTTCAAAATATGTTTTGATTGTGATCATGGTTGTTCAATGTATCCTCAAAGATGAAGAATCCTCATCATGAAGCAAAGGTTCATCATTGGCTGTGATCCGTTATCTTAGTCAAAATGTCCTTGCCTCTTTCATGTAGCAGATGGCTGCTATGTAGATGTTAGAGAGAGCATTAAAAAAAATGAAAATAAAATAAAACTACAGAAATGATGTGCCTGATTGTTTTTTTATGTTGCCAATTCTTCATTCTTTGATTTTCAAATTTCTTACTGTCCCTTTACTTTGAAAATTTCTAAATCTTGAGTGTAGAAAATGAAGGCAAATGCAAAATCATATGCGTAGGATAAAAAATCAATCATTCAAAAACTTGGTTTTTTTTTGACATTTAACCCAGTTTCAGGAAAAATTCAGAATGTCAGGTCAGATGAGCATGAGGATGTGACAGGCTCATAATTAATAATGAGAAGTTATCAGTTCTCCCGATGTATGCTTCTATGGTAGCGAGTATGTGTTTTTTGGGTTATAAATTATGTGCTTTGTACACAATCTTGGATTTGTATATGCAACTATACTGTATAATAATATGTTTTATAGATACTTATTTTAAGAATGACTGCATATCATTCTTATTTAGGTTACCCTGGAGAACATAGGTACCAGGTTTGGAATTTTTGATTAGGTCAGGAGGCCAATTGTTTTGGAATCTGGAATCTTTAAAAAGGTTACAAAAATTCCGATTTGGAAATTATGTATATTATTGAAATAATTAAGGATTGTTGAAACATATTATAAATTATCAGTTTAGAAATTTATAAACGCATGTCATAAATGTACTATAGCTCATGGAACTCTACAGCATAATCTTTTGTCCACTATAAAAATGTGCTTCATTTAATTTAAATTTTAGGCATTTGAATAAGAGGCATTGTTTGTATAGAATTGTACAAAATGTAACAAATAAATGCCTTGTATTTTTTCAAATATTACTTAGTTTATATTAACTCTAGAAAATGTGGCTTTGTAAGTGCAATAGCTGAATTTATTATAGTTTTACCCCTTTTCAAACTATATCTTATATGCACTTTACTTTAACAGATGAAAATAATTAAAATATTATAGTATATAAAAAATAAAACTTTTCATGTCTAAGAGGATGCTTCTAAAATAAACATTAATCTCCTTTTGATTGTAGAATACTGGGATAAATTAAAAAAGGACAGCTTTTGCCTTTTGGTGAAAGCTAAAATTCTTCACATTTCATGTCTAGGAGAAGCATGATGACAAATCCTGCATAATATTTTGTTGTTATTTTTTGTTTTTAAGCTGTTGTTTGCAGCGCTTTTGAAGAGTGTTGTTTCTGAATGCTTTGGAATGTGCAAACTGCTTCAGTGGCACATTTATTTGAATGACAACAAATTTTGAACCAGTGTATGAAAAATTCATTTTACTTTATATGTTCATGTCTTGCATGTCTTGTTCTAGCTTATTATGTTCCTCTTATCCAATGTATTTTATTCTTATTAGCTGAGCTAAAGAAGTCAATGTTCTAATTTGTAGTCAAGCATTTTTCTACGAACCTTCTTCCTCTACTCACATGCTTGCATTAATTAAGAGAATCCCTCATGCAAACTGTTGAGAAAAACACAGGATAACTAGTGTGTATTGCTGCAACATTGTACATCAATGTTGATAGCCATTGTTGATCTTGCTTTAGTGGGAGAGATCATATCATTGCTTTGAAACAGTAATGAAATTAGCAAGCAATAAGTGATTTTATTATTGATGACTGAATGCAATATTCAAAGAAAAGTCAGTTTAAAAAAAAAACTGATTAGGCTAGGCATAGCCAACTAACTAACAAACTACACATGTTCATAATAACAAATGTGTTCATATTATTAAAATGTGTATTTATTATTAAAATGTGTATTATAATATCATATCAATTATATTATTCCAGGCCCTTGTGTGGAGCATTGCCTCTGGACCATATGGGATTCAGATCACTACTTTTATGCCTTTGATGAATGATATCTTGAGAAAATTCATAGATAGACATGTCATAGTGTGTATAGATGATATTTTGAATTTTAGTGTTACATGGGAGAAACAACTCTTGTGCAACATGAAGAAATTCTTGTTTCCAAAGGAACCATTGGTACATTTGGGCCATGTAGTTGGAGTAGGAGTATTGAGCGTAGATCCACTGGAGGTGGAGCCTGACAATAAATTTTTTATATTCAAAGCATGTTACAGAAACAAGCAGCTTTGTAGGTGTTGTCAAATATATGCACAAATATATTCCGGCCGTCTCTTGTATAGTTGCTCCTCTTCACTTTGTTACACCTATTGGTAAGAGCTTTCAGTTGGGTAAAGTACATGATAGATCATTTGAGATATTGAAAGATGTGATTGCCACTCTCTAGTGTTGATCTTCTCTAAAATTTTCTCATCCTTTGAGGTTGAGAGTTGGGACAACTATGGATGTTGTCTTGCTACAAGGTGTTAAACCTTTTTATTATCATTTAGAACTTTGACTTATTGATAAGGGCTTGCTTCAATTAATAAAGTAATCAATATTATATTAATGTTCTCTTAGGTATTTAGTTTCTTATTTAATCAATTAGGTAGTTTCTAATTTCTTAGTTACTTGTTTTAGAAACTTCTTCCGTTATTTATCTTTATAAGGAGACCATGTCTCCATTTCTAAACACTCGTTTATGAATAATGAAATATTGTAACATGGTAGTAGAGGAGGTCGATGGGGTATTTTAAGATTTGGTGTTTCTTTAATAAAAATTCGAACCTCTTATCTAGAAATTTGTTTTGGAGTTTTTTTTTGAAATTGTTGGTTTTTACCTCTACAAATTCGAGGGTTTATCTTGGTCTGCAACCTCGTTTTTTATTTTTGGGCGTCGGTTTTCTTGGCCTATGACGGCTCTGTGTTCTTCAAGCCTACCTTATGCCCACGATTTGTTTCTAGCCGCTGTTTTTTTTTGTATTTGGGCATTCGGTTCACACGTTTTGAAGAGCCGTTTTTTGTTTCCAACCTGTGTTTTGTCTACGTCGTGGGTTTTTCTTGCAGAATCGACGCTTTAAGCGTTTGTTTTCAATTCTGTGTGGTAGGGCTCCTGCGCAAAGGAACACTTTTCTTTTGAATTTTTTTTGTCCGAGTTATAGGCAACATTTTTTTGCAGAAGAATTTTTGCTCATACTTTTGGGTCTTCTATGCTTGTGCAAGGGTTCCTATTAAACATGCAATTTGGTGCTTTTGTGGTAAGGTTTTTTTGTCGTTTTTCTTATGCGCGAACTTTTTTTTGCGCCTGATGAATCTTAGACTGCGAAGGAGTTTTGTTTTTTTTTCTGACTTTTTGAAGGGTGTTTGGGCATAGATGGTGGCATTCATGTCTAGGATTTTGCACGATTTTCCATAAAAGATTGTGAGTTTCTGCTCTGTTTTGGTGATCTTAGACCTGCGCGACTAGGGTTTGTGGATGCAATAAGGGAGATTTTTAAAAAAAAATTTCCCATAAAATTTTTTTTGGGTTGGTTTTTAATAATTTTTTGTTCTAAAAAAAATTCATGATGGGTTTATAATTTTGTCCCTAAAAAAAGTTATTGTGGGTTTTCTATTTTTTGTCCATAAAAAATTAGTGTTGGAGGGTTTTATAATTTTTAACTAAAAAATTATTCTGGGGTATTATACCACGTGAAGTCTGATGTTTTGCCACGTGAAGGATTCTTTGACGGGTTTTATTAATTTTTTCTTAAATATTTTTTGTGAGGGTTATACAATGTTTGGCCATAAAAAAATTATTGTGAGTTTTATGTGATTTTTTGTCTCAAAAATCATTTTGTAAAACAATTTTACCGTTTTTCCTCAAAAATGAGGTTTTGTATCATGATCCGTGTCTCGGGTTTTGATCAAATTTTCTCCTCAAAAATAGTGTTTGGCTTCTTTGATTTAATCGTCAAAAACCATTTTATGGCTTTTGCTGCTTTGCATGATTTTGTCCTAAAAAATTATGGATTCTCAGTTGGGGGTTTTTGCCGTTTTATTTTTCCGGAAAAAATGATGCTTTGTAAACTTAATTTTTAGGGTTTGGTATTTTTTCCACAAAAATCATCTTTTTTTGCAGTTGTTCTAGATCACTCCTAGAGTTGCTATGGCAACGGTCTGCGCACAAGGGTTTGCTGATTTTTCAACAAAATTGCGGTTTCAAGTTTCAACAACTGATCTCTGAGGGATAGCTTTGTTAACCAGCATCAGGTTGGATGGATTCTTGGTCATTAACATTTTGCATTTCCAAGGAGGATCTCAACAACAACAAAATGTTTTGATTAGAAGGGGCCAGCCTTATTCGTATTTTTAACCAAAAGACATTGTGTATTTAATGTTATATTAATGGTCATTTAGGTATTTAGTTTCTAATTTAGTCTATGGTCAGCCTTTTTTGTATTTGTAACCAAAAGACATTGTGCAATAAATATTATATTAATGGTCACTTAGGTATTTACTTTCTTATTTAGTCTATTAGGTAGTTCTTGATCTCTTAGTTAGTTGTTTCAGAAACTTTCTTTGTTGTTTCTCTTTATAAGGAGGCTACGTCTCCATTTGTAATCACTTGTTTATGAATAATTAAATATTGTAACATCAATGTGGTAAAACTGTTTATTATCATTTAGAGGTTCTTACTTTAGTGGTAAGGACATACTTAGTGTAGGACATGGAGATTTATGTACTAATTCAGGACATCATGAAATGGAGACACTATTTGATTTAGCATTGTTCATCTTGGCCATAATGTGTTATAGTACTGGCAAGCCCAAACTAATTTGCAGCAAGCAAGACATTATAAGTGGATGAGATTTTTAACATGTAATGTCCCCTCTTGTATAAGTGTTAGTAATTATATAAAAAAATACTAGCCTATTTTTGTCCTTCATAGGCTAAGTATTTAATAAAGGGAACCGTGGTTTTTTTTAAATAAGTGAAAAAGCTAATGTGCTGGGTAGATTTATTTAATTTGCTTAATGGCTTGAGGTGGGGTCAAGTGAAGTTTTGGAAATACTTATTTTAAGTTTTCCCTTGCCTTGGACGACAAGTAAGATTATGGATGAGGTCGCCGCTTTTCCAGCTCAGGGTTTTTCCCAACTCAACTTTATTTCTCTTTAAAGGCAGCAAAGTGGAGTTTTTAGGATTCATTCTATGCTATCGATTTGTTTTGTTTTTCCTCTCTGCAAGAGATCGCAAGTCTCTACTTTTTATAGGACGCGGCCCCTATAGAAACCCTCTTCTGGACAAAACCCCAGAAGAATCGTATCAGAATCTTCAGCTTTCAAGTTGTGGTTCATAGTTGGAACTACGTGCATACTGCAGTCTTATCTAGGCAGAATACAGTCAAAAAAGCTACAAAAATCAAGGTGGCTCTAGAAGGCAAACTACTAGGAAGAATTTCCAGCTTTTTGCCATCAATAAATATATCTCAGGTTTGCAATCTTCCCAACTGATCTTCCATTTCAGGCGAACAAGTTAGAGGTAGAGATGATTTTTAGCTTTGGAAATAATTATTTGTAAAACTCTGTATTCTGGACTTTCATTTTCGTCCAAGGATAATCTGCTATTGATTGTTAATATCTCAATTACCCCCTAAAATCCCCAGAGTTTCCGGAACCGGGACACACCAGGGATGTGGGGACAACGTTCCTGCGTCCCAACGACGGCCGCCATCTGCCAGATACGCGAGGACGTCCCCAAAGGGGGATAGGGGGACGAAACAACGTTGCCAAACCACTGAGGGGAAGCCCATGAGTCCCCCGTCACAATAGCTGCATAAAGTGCATTTAAAAAAACCATCTTTTATTTGTTTTATGGGTTCTATTCTAACCCTAGGGGTATGTGGGGCCCATCTCTTGTGTTATAACTTATATTCCTTCAAAACACTATCAAGCTTCATTTCTATTCATTTTTTCCTTTCACTACATTTTGGGCCTTGTCATTTTGATTTTGTAGTTTGTACTTATTTTGATAGTCATATCATGCTACTCAATGTAATCATTTTCATGATTAGATGCTCACAGTTTTGATATCTTTTATATAATGGAACTCTTCCATTTGCTGATTCGAGTATTTAAAATTTTACAGTTCAATGTTCAATGTTCAATGTTCAATGCAATGTTCAAGTATTTAGTAATTCTAAGATACTATTTTACAGTTACTGTTTTACATCTTTATGTCTCATATTGTTATACATCTTTTCATAACTAGCATTTTAAGTACCACATGTATAGTATATAGTATATACACCCCCCAGTCCCCCCCGCCGTCCCGAAATTGAGGCCCCTCTACCCCCCTACCCGGAAACTTGTTCCCCCGTTCCGACGTCCCCCCGTCCCCCAGGGCAGTCTAACTAAGCAATTATCCATTTGTATTTCTGGGTTTCCTTTGGTTGTAATCAAACAAAACCTTATTGCTGTGAGTATTATATTAAGTTTCAATTTAATCCGAGGAAAGAACATTTTAGTGGTATCAGAGCCTTGAATCCTGCCAGCCTGTGGGGTTTATTAGTGCTTGACAGATATTTTTCATTTGCATTATAACTTTGCATGTTACTTCTAATCACTTGCTTGTCAATTAAAGCAGTTCCATGCACTCAAGAGGAACAAGATTGTATAGATATTTCACCAGAAGTAGTGCTGATCAACTGTCAACAACATCTAAAGAAGAGAATCCCTGGTTTGATCAAGGAAACATGGCAGAACAGAAGGAAGCATCAGACCTGCATGATATTATGGCACAAATGGCACAACAACAACAACAGATGATGCAAATGTTTATGTAGTCTCAACAACAACTTCTTGCTCAAATAAAAAATCTAAGGGTCCAACAACTGCATAAACAAAATCAGGATGGGGATAGAAGTGATGTTGGAAATCAACATCATGGTGGGACAACCTCTAACACTATTAGGACTACAGACACCACATCTGGTTGACCTCATAGACCTGTCTTCTTACCAATGCCTGTTGAAGAGGCTATTCCAAAGGTAGAGGAAGAGGAGACACAAATCACAAGTGAAATTATGATGGCATGAGACAAATATATTCAACTACCAGCTGATGTAAGGCAGCTAATGAACTTAAATTAGTTAATGAACCAGCGTAAAGATAGGGCTAGAAGCCGTTTAAAAAGGCAAGCTAGGAGACCTATCGGGCTAGTTAGGCAGGGCACACAACCTATGGAGTATAAGAATGCTTTGGACAAAATAACTATACCAACTTTTAATGGAACCAGTGAGATATCAGCAAGATCATGGGTTCATAATTTGGATACCTTTTTGGCACTTAATCCCATGGAAGAGGAAAAAGCGATTCAGTTTGCTACCATGCACCTGGAGGGAGCAGTGTACGATTGTTGGCACCACAAATGTGTCTCTTTGGATCATGCCATGATTCATTTTTATGAAGAGTTCGTCAAGAGACTGGTTACTCGCTTATGAAGAGTTCATCATGATTCATTCTTATGAAGAGTTTGTAATGGTCCCTGACATGCCATCAAAAAGAGTTACAATGCTCTTTGTTGAAGGTTTAAGTGACAAATTAAAAGGGTAGGTTAAGGCTCACAAGCCTAGCTCATTAGATGATGCTATTGGGTTAGCCATGGACTTAGAAGTCACACCTTCCTACCAACCACAAAGGAAAGATTTCAGCCCTTGGAAATCTGATAAGAAAAATTCAAATCAGCAGAAGAACATGAGTTTCAATCAACAACGAAACATACCTTCCAAAATTGAGCAAGAGACACGAAATGAACTAAGAGAAAATTATGTTTCTCTTGTAAGGAACTGTGGGAACCTGGTCATCATTGCCTTGGAAGAGGCAAAGTACATTTGATAGAAGTCAATTCTGATGATGAGGAACAAAATGAGCAAGAGGACAACACTAATGAGGATGTTGCACAAGAGGTTGAGCCTCGACAAATTGAGTTGGAAGATACTACAGTCAGAGAGACTCCACACATTTCCACGTTATCTAGACTACCTCGTAGCTGTGCTTTTCAGTTGAAAGGTGTCCTTAAAGGACACAGGATGGTATGTTTGGTGGACAGTGGAGCCACACACAATTTTATTGATGAGGGGTTGGTAAGCAAACAAGGACTACATGCTGAGGAATTCCCTAGATTCAGTGTTATTGTTGCAGATGGTTTTCCATTAAATTGCAATCGAGTTGTGCCACAACTGAATATACAGATAGGGGAGTACACACTGACAGGAGATTTTTATGTGTCAGGGTTGAGTAATGTGGATGCCATTTTGGGAGTCCAATGGTTAGAGTCACTTGAACGTTATGCTCAAGACTTCAAGCAGATGCAACTAAAATTTATGGTTGATGGAAAGAAAACAATGCTTAAGGCTATGGTAGATGGTGGGCCGCGAGTGGTTTCAGCAAGAAGAATGCAAGCAAATCTTCTTCTAGTAGAGTAGGCAACTCAGTGTTTTGTATCAAGCAAATCTTCTTCCAGTAGTGAGCTGAAGTATCACATAGATATCCAGGCAGTGTTGGATAAGCATGGAGCAACATTTGGAGATATTCCTTCTGACCATCCACCAAATCGTGAGTTTGAGCACGTGATTGAGCTAGAAGAGGGTTCAACGCCGGTTATCACAGCACCTTACAAGCATCCCCGCCATTTTAAAGAAGAAATTGAAAAACAATTAAAGAGCTACTGAAAATGGGTCACATACGTCCTAGTTCCAGCCCCTTTGCTTCTTTTGTTGTGCTAGTCAAGAAGGATTGAACACTACGCATGTGCATAGACTACAGAGCACTGAACAAAAGAACTATCAAGAACATACACCCCATCCACAGGATTGATGAGCTTCTGGATGAGTTACACAAGGCTGTATTCTTCTCTAAAATGAAATTGCTCTCAGGCTATCACCAGATTAGTGTATGGGAAGAAGATATACAGAAGACTGCTTTCCCTTGTCATTATGGGCATTTCGAGTTCCTGGTTATGCCCTTTAGACTCATAAGCGCCCCAGCAACATTCGAGTCTAGCATGAAGCTCACTTTCTGTGAGCAATTGCGTAAGCTTGTTGTAGTTTTTTCTATGACATTCTGATATACAATAAGACATGAGATGAACATTTGCAACATTTGGATGAAGTATTGGGTATCATGGAAACACAATCATTATTTGCAAAGGCCTCCAAATGTGAATTTGGAATGATAGAGATTCTCTACTTAGGACATGTGATTGGAGTTGATGGTGTAAAAGTGCACCAAGAGAAAATTCACGCAATCTTGGATTTGCGCCCACCGGAAAACATATCGGAATTGAGGGGATTCTTGGGGTTGTGTTTCTACTACAACAGATTCGTATGTGGGTTCTCACAGTTGGCGTCACCCTTGACTGATCTTACTAAGAAGGGGGCATTTCAGTGGTCTAGAGGCACAAGTTACATTTGACAAACTCAAGGAAGTTATGAGCACATGCCCAGTTTAGCATTACTTGACTTCACTCAACCATTTGTTGTTGAGTGTGATGCATCGAGACAAGGGATTGGTGCAGTGCTAATGCAAAACAAGCATCCTATTGCATTCGAGAGAAGAAAACTCAGAGATCTAGAGAGATTGTATTCCACATATGACAAGGAGATGCTAGCAATTATGCATGCGCTAGCTAAGTTTAGACAATATCTGGTGGGATCCAAGTTTGTGGTCCGGACAGACCATAATAGTCTCAAGTACTTCTTGGAGCAGAAAGATCTAAATGAGAGGCAACAAAAGTGGGTAAGCAAGATTCAAGCTTACGACTTTGATGTTGAATATGTAAAGGGTAAGAAAAATGTGGTTGCTAATGCTTTGTCTAGGAAACCGACACTCTGCTCTCTCATTGAGATTTCAACTGATTGGAAGTCTCAACTATTGACTGAATATGCGAAGGATACATTTGCTTCTGATTTGTTTGATGCAAAGTACAAGATGATGAGTATGTAGTAATGGATGGTATTATTTATTACAAGGACGAAGTTTATCTTGTACCAAATTCCAAGTTGAAAGCCAAGATTTTGAGGGCATTACATCATGCACCTTTAGTAGGAGACGCAGGTTTCTTCAAAACTTATTGCTAGATTTGTGAAAGGTTTACTTGGAAGAGATTGAAAGATGATTTGTTACAATATATTTGAGAGTGTCTGTCTTGCTAGCAAAATAAGTCTGAATACACATTTCCTGCAGGACGTTTACAACCAATTCGGATACCTGAGCAGAAGTGGGAAGGGATATCCATGGATTTTTAACAGGCCTACCACGAGTGCAAGGGAAAGATTGTATCTTTGTAGTGTTGGAGAGATTAACAAAATATTCTCATTTCTTTGCCATTGCTACCGATTCTTCAACATCACTGGTTGTTGAATTGTTTTTCAGAGAGATTTTCAGGTTACATGGTCTACCTAAGACCATTGTGAGTGATCAGGACAATAGGCTCATCAATATGTTTTGGCAAGAGTTGTTCAAATTGGCTGGTACAAAATTGACTCCCAGCACTAGCTACTATCCTCAGACAGATGGGCAGACAAAAATTGTAAACAAGTGGATAGAGGGTTACCTAAGGAACTATGTTTCAGGGAAGTAGTGCTTGGGTAAGATGGCTTCATTTTGGTGAGTATTGTTACAATACCACCTACCATATGTCAATTGGCATGTCTCCATTCAGGGCCTTGTACGGGTATGACGCCTTGTCATTCATTCCTCGTGCAAAGGAGCCAATTCAGAATTATCAGGGTATCCTCAAGGTGCTAAAAGATAACATCCAGCACACACAAAATCAACAAAAAATGTATACAGACAAGCATAGAGTGAAGAGAACATTTCAGGTCAGGGACTTGGTTTTCTTGCATCTACAACCATACATGCAATCTTCATTGAAGAGTAGTAGTGCGGAAAAACTAAGGCCACGTTTTTATGGGCCCCATAAAATCCTTAGGAAGATTGGCGAGGTTGCATATGAATTAGATCTTCCCGAAGGAAGTAAAATTCATAATATTTTACATGTTTGTTGCCTGAAGAAGGCATTGGGTCAACACACAGTTGCATCTCCAGAGCTGCCACCGTCGGATGAAGAAGGGAAATTGGTATTAGTGTCCGAAGGTATTGCAGATTGGAGGGAGAGGAAGTTGAGAAATAAAATGGTTCGGGAGTATCTGATTAAGTGGAACGATCTTTCAATTGAGGATGTGACATGGGAAGGTGAACAGATTCTGCAGCATCCCAATTTATGATTGCTAGACGACCAGCAATCCCGGGAAGGGAGGATTGTAATGTCCCCTCTTGTATAAGTGTTAGTAATTAAATAAAAAATACAAGCCTATTTTTGTCCGTCATAGGTAAGTATTTAATAAAGGGAACCGGTGTTTTTTTTAAATAAGTGGAAAAAGCTAATGTGCTGGGTAGATTTATTTAATTCACTTAATGGCTTGAGGTGGGATCTAGTGAAGTCTTGGAAATACTTATTTTAAGTTTTCCTTTGCCTTGGACGGCAACTAAGATTATGGATAAGGTCGCTGCTTTTCCAGCTCAGTGTTTTTTCCCAACTCGACTTTTTTCTTTTTAAAGGCAGCAAAGTGGAGTTTTCAGATTCATTCTGTGCTATTGAGTTATTTTTTTTCCTCTCTGCAAGAGATTGCAGGTCTCTGCTTTTTACAGGACGCAGACCCTATAGAAATCCTCTTCTGGACGAAACCCAGGAAGAATCGTATCAGAATCTTCAGCTTCCAAGTTGTGGTTCACAGTTGGAACTACATGCATACCACAGTCCTATCCAGGCAGAATACAGTATAAAAAGCTACAGAAATCAAGGTGGCTCTAGAAGGCAAACTACCTGGAAGAATTTGCAGCTTTTTGCCATTAATAAATATATCTCAGGTCTGCAATCTTCCCATCTCCATATCAGGCGAACAGGTTAGAGGTAGATGATTTTTAGCTTTGGAAATAATTATTTGTAAAACTCTGTCTTCTGGACTTTCAATTTCATCCAAGGATAATCTGGTATTGATTGTTAATATCTCTATTATCCATTTGTATTTCTGGGTTTCCTTTGGTTGTAATAAAACGGAACCTTATTGCTGTGAGTATTATATTAAGTTCAACTTAATCCGAGGAAAGAACATTTCATAACAATTCATTTTAGATCAAATCCAAGAAAATAAGTACTGGTGCTCTAGCAGATATGCTACCTAGCTCATCAACTTTGAAACTCATATTAACAATCACTATGATTGCTCAACGTGACCCTTTAACAAGAGAGCCCTGGATAAGATTATGGACAAGTTAGCCTTTCATTTTTAGCAATTCAATCCTTTTTTAAAAGAAAATCTCTTCAATCCATTCATTTTCGATAATAGTCCTCAAGTCATGTGTTCTTATTCATTTGAGCCCCTAGGTCTGATCCTAAAGGAAGGACAACCACTCATTATTTATGACATGGACTACTTGTTATATTTGTGCAAGTGAATTCCATTTTTTATTTCATGTTACCTGTTTTACATGTATTGAAGTAGCAGATTGCATGATTTACAAAGGTAAGTTGTGGTAATGAACATAAATGCTCACATAAAATTTGTTTTTCTTTTCAACGTGTATCTTTAGTTATTAAATAGGATGGTTGAAGAAATCCACTTATAGAGAGATGGTATTCTGATTTTTTATATATAGATTTCTATGGTTAGCTCCATTTTTTAAATATTAATTCTAACACTTTTTGTTTCAAATGATTTATCAAAGTTCCCATTGTAGCAAATGATCTACTTAATATTTTTTCCCTTATGTAAGTTTTATTATCAAATGATCTATTTGCTTTTATTGGACCTGGACAAATGCATATTACTTTTGATGTATTTGCGTTAAAATGGTCAAATTGGAAGTTCTATTTCCATATTGGGCTAATATGTATCTTTTCGACACAACAATGGTTTTCAATAATTCAGTATTTCTCTGTAATTTATTTCTTTTCTTCTATCCATCAGATTTTGTTTGTATGCTGTTTCTTACCATTGTTATTCTTGTCCCAGAAAGAGACTTCAAATGGAGCTTCCACCAGAGGTATTTATCTAATTGATTGATTTAATTTTTGTAGCTAAATGCTAGATAGACAGGAGAATAATATTTCATCATCATATTATTTGATATCTCAAGTGCATGTTTTCTCATGTAGATCTTTTATTGTTCCATGCTGATCATGATGGGAAGATATTTGTTCCCAGTTGTATTGGCACACGTGTCCGTGTATGGTGGCCTATTGACAAAAGGTGCAAGTTTTTTTTAATATTTGTGTTGTTTGTTATGGCCAAAAGGATATTGATTCTCACATTATTTTTGTAGGGATATCTTTTATCCTTCAAATTTACTCAGAGATGACTTTATGCTGAAAGCCATTCATTAGACATAATTGAATTTTATTGAAGTTCCAAATCCACTAATTATGTGCTGATGCATCAAGTAGTGAGTGTCAATCAAATTAATTATTTTCTAGCCACTTATTATTATATGATAAATATGGGTCGCCACAGCTTCTATCCAGGAAGAATCACAAATTATATTCCAGCTACACATGAGCACACTGTAAGTTGTGAAACACAGTTTCTTTTTAAAACTATAATTTATACTTGTGTTACCATCCAATATAGTCAAATTTTTATGAGTTGAGAATGTGCCAGATTATGTACGATGATGGCGATGAAGAATCACTTATTATGTCGAATGAGAAATGGGAATTGGACATCACTATTCCTTCAATGCAGGTTTTGTTTACTTCTATATATTTGCATATATACAAATCAAAGTTGTTTTGTCCATACTTTGGAAATGAATTGTTGATGAGCATATGTGCATGTAAATACTGAAACAAATTTGATCATCTGTGTTTCATATGTCTATAAATAAAAGGGCTGGATACTAATGGATTTGTAGATTCATTTGCCGAAAATATCAGTTTCTATTCTTTGCTACTATTGAAATTATAATATTTAGAAGATTATTGTGTATTTTTTTATTTTGTATGCTCACCTTTATTTTTTCATGGTTATCTATAAGGTAGTAGTAGCTACCCTTGTTTTCAGTTTTCTTTTGCAATATTTTTCTAGTAAGAATTTTATATTATTGAAGCAACAACTTTAGCCAAGTATATTTCTACCATAATTACGAGACATGGATTTGGCAAGGGTGACTTGACTTGGGACTCGGCGAAAAACTCGTCACAGTCTCAACAAAGTGGAAAACTCCAGAAATTTATAGATTTTTAAGGATTTAAAACTTGTTTCATGCATCCTTTATTAAATAAACCTTAAAGACACAGTGACTTCATCAAATAGTAGCTAATTTGATCACATACACAAGTATACATCAATCACATAGGTATAAATGCAAGTTGTAGCTTAAGGAAATAACACACTTTGATTAATACATATTGTCAAACAGATACAAAACTCATGAAATACGAAATCTATGACATCAAATGTTCCAAACAATTATCAAAACAAAAACTACAAGTCTATGGCTCAGCCACTCAAAGGAGCCTACATCCTTCCTACGGAGGAATCTAATGTAGGTCATAGATAATGTAGCAGTGATAATATATTTCAAACTATGAATATGCAGAGATTTGCAGCAAAGGATATGTATTATGTAGATTTTTATGATAATGATTCATAATTGGCCTATTACTTGCTTATAATTTGATGGGAATTTGGGGGCAACACCAATGTGAGGCTCAGGGTACCTCTCCTTGCGGGGGTCTAAGGGTGAGAGATAGAGGAAGAGAAATAGCTCTAGATATTGGGGGGAGAGAGGATAGAGAGAGGGGATAGACGACGAGTGATAGGGAGAGAGATAGGTCTAGAGATCAAGCCAGATAAAGTGAGTGAGATAGTGAGATCTAGAGAATGCTGATAGGAGCCTGCTGATTATTGAAATTTGATTGTCTGAAAATTTGTTAAGATCTTCTAAAATCAATTTGCATTGTAACGCCTAGAGATCTGAAACCACTCTCAAACATCCTGCCAATGTATACATGAAACATAACTTAAAGTATAAGTCTATACTTAAATGTTATATTTCAGTATATATTCTACTAAAGAGAATTAGATTGACTTGAAGACAAAGATGGGGAGTTAAATGTTATATTTCATGTATATTCAAGGGTCATAAACCAGAAAAGCATTAAAATTTTGAGGCTTGAAAAAAATTGAGTCTAGCCGAGTCTAAGCTTCGAGACTCACTCGTACTCGTCGAGTTTGACGAGCCTCCAAGACTCAGTTGAGTCTAAGTGCGAAACCCCAGACTCACTGAGGGTCATCTAGCTCATGACTCATCGAGTCTCGGTGAGTCTTGGAACTATGCATAACACTCATACCAAGTAAGAGCATATGTTATCACCAGGTTCCACTAAGAGCCCCCTGTACTCATATGGGTCTAGTACAAGAGTTTGGTTCTTAGGCTGGTTCCCTATTGGGTTTGCCTAGTGTACCTCCTAGGCAACCCGGGTTCCTTTGAGGGACCTTGAGACAAACCCAGACAAACCCAAGAGCTGCCCAAAAACAAAAGAAGTTATTTTTAAAAAGGAAAAAATTGCCTACATATATAATTTACCTTTAAGTGATAAAATTGTGAAAATAGTGTGCGCCATTTAGGTTTGTGTGGTTTCAATGGATTTAATCCAAGTTTGGTTATCCTTTGGTCATATTGTGGACATTGCCCTTAACCCTAGTGGAGGTGTTGCCCCTCGATTCCCATGAGGAGCACTAACCCTCAAACTTGTTGGGGGCATTGCCTCCAACTCTTATGAAGGGTGGTGCTACCTCTCAACCTAATTGGGGTCTCCAATTCTAGAACACGTTTGGTTATTAGGATCCCTTGTTATGTAAGAAACTTGATTACAACGAGCGGGTGACAAGGAGTTGGTATCGAACTCCTGTGTGGGTTCACTTAGAGGTTATTGCTGCATAATTTGCCAAAAAATATATTTAGATGAGATTAGCTTGTATAGTTTATGGCTAGTGGAAGCACAATGGAAATGACATTGTAACTCATTGTTTTTCAAGTGAAATTGACCCAAATATTGACTTTGATGCTTTTGATGACGAACAATAAGAAGATTATTAAATCTTGACTGTAATTTTCATTTTTGATTGACATTTGACAAATCGCTAAATTATGAAT
>MU225962.1:1065453-1082072 GCA_018584345.1 Thuja plicata | reverse complement strand
AGTAGTGTAAAAAATTCCTTAAAAATCTGTCAAATATTCGTACAGATGAAGCACACAGTGCTTTTATTAAAATATATCTTTTTAAAATGAATTGTTTGGCTATATTTTCGGTATCAAATGTTTGGTATACGTGGATCCGCTCACTTCCTGTTCTGCTTTGACACATACGCCTCCTTCATGAGAATACCTAACCCTCAATTTATCTTTAATATCTTCAACCTCAACGTCCATACATATTGAAATAGAAGCGGGTCTATTCATGGCTCACTTGTAAAAATCTGTTGTGAAGTGCACAGTCATGGTGAGGTTCGATCTACTATTCATCACTCTTTCCGCACGCAAAACTAGGTTTCTTTTGTTACAAATATGGCAAAGTTGCTAGGGACAAGGCATTTTTATATTTTTAGTATATTATTTTTTAAAAATATATATTTGAGCTATATAAAATAAATTATAGAAATATTTATAGATTTTAAATATATATACAAACCTATATGGGAAAATGAAAATAATGTCATACCCAACACAAAATTATTTAGCCATGTTAAATTGTTTTGATCAAATTATGGATATTTTTCTTATGTAAAAATAAATAAAATAATATAAGGCAAATTTTATGCCATTTTTTTTCTATCGTCAAACTTTATCTGAATTTTTTTGCTGCCAAATATGAATTCAAACTCAAACATTGTGCCATAGTATATATATATATATATATATATATATATATATATGTCATCTTATGGACAATACACCTCTTTGAAAGCTCTCATTGGTATGCTATTTTAAAGAAATGCATATGGGTGTATTAGTAGCCAAATGTGTGTGTGTGTGTATCTGTATGTATATATGAATTTATCAAAATATATTAAGATATTATAGATAGAGTGACGGAAAGAGAGAGATATGTCAATAATTGATAACAACAAGACTATGCAAATAAATCTTCGATTCACGAGTTACAACAATAGTATAACTTAAATGATAATAGTAACAGAATAAATCAGCATAACAACATTATAACAATAGTCTCAAACATCAAAACCATGGTCTATCAATATAAATATCCAAATTACAATGTCTCATACGTGTATCCAGAAGTGTCAAACATCAAAATGTAATAGGCTACAAGCATAGCCTATGAAACTAAGGAATTTATGAAACAACCATCTAACTTTTTAAGCTTGTCTGACATGATTTGGAATTCCAGCTTCTAATTCAATTTCTTCTCTAGTTTTTCCCATGATTGAAACAAGCAAGAGTGCTGGTCGCTCAAATATCGCCTCTAAGAGTTGTATGAAATTTTAATTCCCAACCCCCAACAAGATGGTAGGAGACCGCTTTGATACCACTGTAAGAACCCCTTGTGGTTCTAACTCTAACAAACACTGAATTGTTTCAATTTTAGATGTTTGACAATTTGTCAAACACTTTGCATGCAAGCTTTGATACCACTGTAGGAACACCTCTGGTTCTACCTCCTGGAAACTTAATTTTAGCCTTTTGACATTTTGTCAAACAGTTGTCATGCAGGGTCTATTCTGTAATTCCAAATCTTTCCTATGCCAAATCTAGTTATAAACATGAACCCTTGCAAAGTAATTCCGTCAAACACTTGACATGCTTAATTAATAACATTACTTGTCATAAGAAACAAACTGGCAACATATATAAAGTCTGAAATGGTTGAACAAGAGACATAGGCATTATACCAAATAGTTGGTATGCATCATGATAAAGAGTGTTCAAAGCATCACACCAAACATTTTGTCAAACACTTGATCAGCAAGCGGTATAATTTCAGAATTCTGATTTTTGCTAAACTACTATAAACTTCGCTTCCTGATTTGATTTCAAACAATTTACAATAGATCTACTTGCAAATATTGAAGACTTTAAACTAACAATATAAGAAACCTGGCATCACGTGGCTGTGGTATTTCTGAAACTAACATTCACCAAACTCAATACGCTAAAGCTCTGTAATGGCCTCTAATTGAAACCATATCTCAATTGCACAATTTACTGGGTCTCTCACCAATTCTAAGTGCATTATTTAGATAGAATTCACAATTCCATCAGATCAAAATATCTGAAAACCCTTGGCTCTCAGCCCTTCACAATTTCACCAAAATCAAAAACCAATGTCACTAGAATGAATTTGATTTCTCTCCAAGGCTCTTTTATAATATTTCCCTATGAATCTTCATTGGCAAGGCTCTTTAATGATTTGATATTTGCTTTTATAAGCACACTTTTAACCAATGAGTACTAATTACTCATTACCCTCAACATGGCCCCCACTTTATTATGAAGTCAATTTATAACTTTATAATATAACTTAAATAATTAAACATCATTAAAGGCCATTAAAATATTAAAATCTCATTAAATACTCATTTTTTTGACAAGCTGTCTGAACCAAGGAGTTAACCATTGCATCCTATGTTCGTATGACTGCCTTACTAAAATAAAGAGGGGCCCATCTCTATCAACCTCATACTTGCTATGAATAGTAAGTATTTGATACTGAGC
Organism: Thuja plicata; assembly: GCA_018584345.1. Taxonomy (NCBI): domain Eukaryota; kingdom Viridiplantae; phylum Streptophyta; class Pinopsida; order Cupressales; family Cupressaceae; genus Thuja; species Thuja plicata. The sequence continues at coordinate 1,079,537 of MU225962.1, read as the reverse complement.
CCAAACTTGGTCCAATATGAGCCAAACGAAGACCAAATTGGAACATACTGAATTCTGGAGAAGACAAGAACCTCCATTAACCAAGCCTCTGCCTCAGAAGTCCCTCTGTCCACCATAATTAGCCTACGAGGGACACAATAATAGGCTAACAACTTGTCCTCTGATACTGGCTAAAAAGGGGACATTACTCCTTTCTTCACAATGTGGAATTAATGTCAGCTGAGGTGTTGCAAAGTATTTTTTAAAGTTTGTAGAGATTATTATGGGGGAGTCAATTTGTATTTTTTCAAAATGGAGAAAATAGTATAATGATAGAAAATTTTGAGGGTTCAAAATTTCATTCATGGCAAATCAAATTACTGATTATCCTTATTGAAAAGGATTTGTGGGAGATAGTTAGTGGAGCAACAATAAGGCCAATTAATATATATGAAAGCACAAAATGGATTGTGAAAGATCGAAGAGGAATAACTTTGATTGGTCTTGGACTGTCAGATGCATACCTCCACCATATCAACTTAACAAAGACCTCAAAGGAAGTGTGGGATAGCTTGAATGGTTTTTTTGGATCAAAAGCAACAAGTGCAAGGATGAGTTTAAAGAAAAAATTGTTTGGGTTTCAAAATGACGAAAGGTGATAACATTGTTCAACACATAGTTGTAACACTCGTCGAGTTTTCCAGCTTGTCGAGTTTTCTAGAGAAATACTCGCAAAAAAACTCGTCCGCGCTTGTGTAACAATGTTAAAACACTAAAAACAATATTTTCTCATTTTGTTTTTTGTTTGCAGTGACTTGACTTGTACCCTATTCGAAAAACTCGGCCACCACTGTGCATAACCGCATAAAGCAAAAAAAATGACACAGTCAAGTTCATTTTTATGCTGGGAGGAAAAAATATCTCTTGACGCCTTTGTACAATTATAAAAGTCATTTTTGGCCCCTTGACCCCATCTTTGGGGCTTTGCCCCCAAACCCCCGTTGAAAAAATTTGGGGGGAAATTGCGCCGATAGAAGTGGGGAAAAATTAACCTTCAATTCTAATTAGGCTCCATATAACAACAGAGTCATGCCCGATGTAGGCTTCTAGGACTAGACCCTCTAGTTGTGCCTCTCCCTTAGTTTTTGCTAGAGCTGGGAAGAGGAAGATGTAATTGTAAATTTGTAATGGTTTAGTTACTTTTAGTTTTACAGAAACTATTTACTATTTTGCTTCAAGCCATCAACATTCCTCATGAGAATGCGATTTTGTACCCACTTTGCGTTTAAATATATTTAGACTCACCTTGTTTCTTTTATGTTCTCATTAATTGACTCATTGGGTGCATCTTCTCATTGAATTTTGCAAAAAATGCATTTCTAATTAAATTTAAGTAGTTTTTTCAGTTCCCAAGATTTTTGCCGAGTTTTTCCTGAATTTTTTTTTCAGGCCTTGGCGAGTTTTGGCCGAGTCCGAGTTTTCCAACTATGGTTCAACATATCAGCAAGTTTCGTTCCTTATTAAATCAATTGGCTAGGATGAATGCTAAAGTAGATGATGATGATTCAAAGACTATTTTGTTAAATAGCTTGCCTCGTAGTTATGGAAAGATTTTCTCCACGTTAAACAAAGTAGATGCTACCCTAGAAGAAATAATATCTACTTTGATTGATGAAGGAGCTAAGAAAATTGACTCAACTATAGAGGAAACTGTAATGTATGCCAAAAAAAAAAGCCTAACCGTATCTCTCAATCTAGTTCTTCTACATTAAAGGGAAATCATTTCTTCAAGGATAGAATGTTGTGGTACTATTGCAAGAAGGGACACATTGTTATGAATTGCACTCAATGTGCCAAGGATCTTCTTGATGGCAAGCTAAATATAAATAAGGTATTGGCTGCAGATGATGAAGAATGCTTTTTTGAGGTGTCTACTGAAGACCCTCCATAGGAATAAATTTTCTAAATTAAATCAAAAGTTTGTATTTGTGATTGGATGTGTTTGTCACTAATCACAATTGTTAGATGTTTGTGAATGGATGTGTTTTTGATAAATGCTTCTGGATCTGATTTTGTGAGAGTTTTCTCATTATCTTATTTTCTCCTGAGAAAATAAGATAATGAGAAAACTCTCACAAATCAGATCCAGAAGCATTTACCATACAGATGGGTTGTGGAAATCTGATAGAACTTATGGATGTGTTTTTTTTCCATTCACAAGATGATGCAATTGATTGGATGTGTTTATCCCCCATTCATAAGAATTGGTGATTATGATTGGATGCGTGTGTCCCTAATCACAAGAGTTGGTGATTATGATTGGATGTGTGTGTCCCCAATCATAATTGTTGTGAGCAGATGTGTGTGTTTCTGCTCATAACTATGGTCTTGGGTACATGTGTTTGTCCCTATTGAAATTTGATGTAAGACCTTGGATAGACGTGTTTGTCTCTATCCTAATTTGATGTGAGACCTTATATAGATGTCTTAGTCCCTATCGTTGGTTCCATGGGTAGATGAGCATAATCATAATCATAATCACCAACTCTTATGAATGAGTAGGGACATGCTCATGATTATGATTGGATGGTAGATGGGCATGTCCCTACTCATATACTCATGCCCCTATTTTAAATATTGGTCCACTATCCCCATTTGGAGAATGATGCAATGTGGGGGGTGTTTTAAATATTGCATCATGGGATGCATACAATAATAATGTGGTAGGTTTGTTATATAGGTTATTGTTTTAGTGATATGAATGTGTTGTTGGGAAAGTTGTTTTGGGAGTTTCCTATAATGTAGGAGATTAAACTCCTATATAAGTGTGATGTATTTGATTGAAAATAAATGAAGCGTGTATTATTTTGTTTTTTAATCATTAACCATTGTAGCTTCTATTTGTCTTTGCCCATCTTTCTAATAGGCATGAGGATCTTGTGATATGATATAATGATGGGCAAATAGTTTACTTTCAGCTTCTTCATGAATGTTTTCTTGTATATAAAGTTTACAAAGACCTAAAGTCTCTTGCGAGATCAATACCGCTTTCCTAGTTTGTATCCATTAATTTGTCAATTGACTTGCCAATTTATTTTGGAATCTTTTGGATGTCTTTTGTCAATAGGTATTTATTCATGTTTTCTCAAAGTATTTGATGATATTCAATGACCCAAGTTTACGAAGGGCAATGGTGCTAGAATGTTTGCTGATAAATCTACTCTATTGGATTAGATAAATATAAATAATAAGAGTGATGATCAACACAATAAATACTAAATAAACATAACTCTTAATATAGGTAGTGATTTATACAATTTTTTAGCAGAGTGAGGGCCTGAATTGACATACTTGACATGAACTTACTTCCTAAATGACAATATGTATTATTATTGGTCATGCATTTATCAACAACCAAACACAAGAAGTTACATCACCACCTAATGCCAACAAAGAATAACGAATCAGTTACAATAGAAGATTATTAAATGAATGGTCCATGCTAGGGTGAACCCAACATATTCCAATAAGTGAAGATAAAATAGAAAACAAAAAACTGAAAAGTACAACACACCCTAGCTAACACAAACAATGTAGAAAAAACTGAAAAGTTTTTTGAGTGTTCGAGCATTATAAAGTGCAATTTCTATGCCTCAAGGATTGTTAGGTGCTATGAAGATTAAAATGCATGTATCAAGGAGAGCCATCATTCAAAATATGTTTTTCAATTTTTCAATTTTCTTTTAAATTTAATTCTAGCCTCCACTTTTTTGTCTTTCAATTTGTTATTCATATTTTAAAAATGTAATGATAGCCAAAGTTTATATTTACTTTTCTTTTTTTCTTATACTTAGTAATGGTAACCCAAGTTTACATTATAGTTTTTTTCTTTCTTTCTTTTTAAAATGGTATCTTAGGGTTTCATTTGTCTTTTTTTTTCTATATTTTTCCACGATTTGTCTATTTTAACACATTTTTGTACAATTATAGTTTACAATCATTGGTAGTGCTTTCAAATTTGACTCATTGTCACTATGTTGGGGTATGTTATAGTGATTGAGCAACTTAGTTGAGGTGGGGGTTATGTTTTGTGTTGTATCCAGTACCAAGGGTGTATACTTGAGTGGAAGTCCACTTGTATAGCTTGCTAGCCAAAGATTTTAAAGCTTGTGATGGGCTAGACAAAAATGAGTCGCCATGGGGGTAAATTTATGCATATTAAAGAGCAAGAGGAGGTAGATATTAATGTCAAGAGAACTAGATCAAAATCTCATCCTTTAGTGAGGAAAGGATCCCACATGCCACTATATGGTAACCCTCTACTAATCCAATAACAGCTTCCACATTCATTACTTGTGACACCATCTTCCCAAGAAGATGATAGCCCTTCTTTCTTGCAAAAGAACTAGGAATCTAAGTCCGTAGAGAAAGGCATTCAAGTTGCAGTGAGAAAATTCACTGATGACCACATTGTGTGCATTTATCCTAATGATTTTTTTTCATCCTTCCAAGGTCGCCATATTGGTGTGAAATGGTGAGGGTGATTAGTGAGGTACCCATAAGATATATAGGTCCTAGCTATGAAAGGGTACATATCACCTTATTCGCCAAGGAAATAAATTTTGTAGATACTTAATTGCCACCAATAAGAATTCAAGAATTGAAATGGGAGTATCCTCTTTTTATGGATGCAAATATTGCAAAAATAGATCCCTAATTAATATTATTGTACTGTGGCCTAAAGGGGCTTTGTTTCAAAGGTAGTTGACTATGAGGGCAAATTGAAGGGCACATGTTTAATTTTGAATATCTTGATAGAGGTGATTGAGATGGGGGAGCCACATAATATGGTCCAAGTTATAATAGAAAATGCCAAGAATTACAAAGTTGCAGGGTTGTCGGTTGAGGCAAGATATGAGCACATATTTTGGATACCTGATGTTGTCCATTCACTATAATTGATGTTTCAGAAGCTTGACACATATGTCACAAGCCATATACATCACCACCAAGGAAATTTCTATGTTTGTGACTAATCATCAAATGTCAACAGGAATCTTCATGTTCTCCAAGTAAGTTATTGAATGTAATTCTTTATTAAATCTACTTTGAATTTGCTATGAAATTTTAATCTGCATTTTTTAATACTTACAGCATCTACCTTTTTAACGTGTGATAAATTTCTTAACAACATATTAGATTGTGGAGACTCAATCTACCTCTCATGCAATTGGTTGGAGACAACTTGTGAAGATGGGAGGGGTATTGAGTGCCTTTGTAATTAGCAATTTTTGAAATGCAGGAATAGGTGGGAGAGACATTAAATGCCATGGTAATACAAAGAGAGCTTCAATCATTAAGATTAAATATCAGCCATGTTTAGGGAATATATATGATGAAATCGACTCCATGACAAAACAAACAAGGGGCTGGAAGCTAAGGAGAAAGGACTGTTATAAACATTTGAAAAGAACTGCAAACAGTAGTTGAACAGTGGAATGTGATGATCACACCTTCGTATCTCCTACCATTTGCTTGAGACTGAAGTTAAAGAAGGGTGTATTGATTGACTACAAAAAAGGTATAGAAGAGTTTATGTGCTTTCCAACTTGCCCCACCTCTCACATAAGCAAGACAAGGACAAACAGGGGGTGATGAAGAATCGGTATGTAGCCCTTGAGAATGTCATTTGGAATACTTTTGTTGCACAGATCTCCTCAATCTTGGTCAAGGATGAGGAGCATGAGAATGCTACATGGAACTTGCATAGTGGAGCACATGGAAATGATAATTGGACTGCTTGTGGTTCTAACAAACTAGTTGATGACATTGATGCTCTTGACAAAGAGCAATATGATGATTATTGATTTGATACTTGAGATTGAATTATTATTTATCACTATTAGATGTTGATAAGTACGAGATATTTTCCACAACAAGTTAAATTGTGATATTGCTATCAGGATTCAACTGTGTAGTTTTTTGAGTCAAACTCATTGACCCATGTTTCATGAGTAGTGGTTCACATGAACCCATCTCTCATGAGAATGAATGGAACACTTACCACTCATTGGATCTAGGTGATGCTCACAGAGGTGAAGCACTGGGACTTCCCGGGAGGTCACCCATCCCTGTACTACTACAGCTCGAGCGCGCAAGACTCACAACCCAATGGGTTTTTCTTTGGCTAAAGCGAGGGGTGAGAGCCCTCTCACATTTTATTCATTCAAAATAGATGACATTTTGATTAATGACCTGTGTAGGCAGATTTACAAAAAGGCCAATTGCACAAGCTAGGATAAGCAGATTTAGTGAGTTTAGGATTGACCAACTTCTACTAAAATATCATGCTTAGGTTGTCTCATTTTGCATTGCTTCTGAAGTAGTAAATGGATGGATTGAAAACCATGTTTATTTGTACAGAAGCACAACATCGATCATTTGTACAACTGCAGAAAGGTTTTGTTCAACTTTGTCTTTGTTCTATCAAATCTAAAAAAATCTCTTGTTGAAGTCAAAGGATAAGTATGCACTTGTTGTTGTGCTGACGTAGCCTGGGCGCCTAACTGCCCACCATAATAAGACATTTATCATACTGAACATGTATTTGATATACGACAAAGAGCTCTACATTATTGTTACATTTTGGGTAAGGCACAATCATATCATAGATCACAAGCCTTTATAATTTGTGCTCATCTGAGTAAGTTGCAGAATGATTGTTAGAAAAGATGTTCCACCTATTTGTGACCGTTCCACCTTAACATCCAAAATAAGGGAAGTTGGAACTAAATTGCTGACTGCCTAAGTCAACGTCCATTTTTGGCAGTGATGATGGTCTCCGACTTTTGCGGGCATGAGACATCAAAGTGGGCTTAATTTCATGTCAAAGATCTTGACATCATTGACACATACCAGAGATTTACAACCAGAATTGTTCTTGATTACTATCTGCAGGATTTGCTTCTGTGCCATATGGAGCAATTTTGTCTCTATTAGAGATTGTCTGAAAATGATCTATGAGGCCTATTGGAGCTAGGATTAAGATCTCTTGGGTTGAAGATAGTTGAAGATTTACATTAGTACTAGCCAAAGCTTTGTCATGATGTCATGTTGTACAATAATTCTTGGTTGTCTTAGCAATTGCAAAGCTTGACAATCAAAAGTAGGGTCTTGACACAATTCTGTTAACTACTGACAAGTCCTGTAAATCCATCCCAATGAATTATATTTAAGGGATGGTCTTGATCATAGTTGAAAATCTCCCGATTATATCTCTGATATCGCGATATATCGCGCTACACAAACTGAAACGATATTATCTCCATTAATATCGCTGACGATATTTGCAATATAGCGCAGCGATTTTTACCTAAAAATATCGCGATTTTTGGCGATTTTTACCCAAAAATCTCGCCGCTTATAACACTTAAGTTAAAAACAAATGATTTTTAAAAATTTAGGGATTTTTTTAAAGTTGTAAAGGTGTCGGGATTAGGTTTTTTTTTTTTGGGATTAGGTGCAGTCTTTATATATTTCTAGTTTTCATTGATATATTCAGAACTTTTCTTGACATGTTTTTTGGTATATGATAATGATTCTATGTTTTCTGCTAAGTTCCAAATTCTAATTGCTATTTATTTAACTCAAAACTTTGATTAATATATGGTGAATATCTCAAATCAGTATATATTCTACAAATTTGGTGTTTATGTGTGTGTTTTTAAGAATATTTTAAAAAATTATATATTTTCAAATGTTAGATAAAAGTGCCGATTTATTGCCGATATTTTCGCCGAGATTTTGCTGAGAATGAGATTTTCAAAAAATTTGGATCCGCCGAGATTTTGCCGAGACCGATATTTTCAACCTTGGTCTTGATTGTGTTTTTGTTATGGTTGATAGTTTCTTCAAGTGATAGTTTTGATGCCCTGGGAAAAAGTGAATCTTTTTAAGATGAAACTGCCAAGCACTTCCTTGTGAATGTGGATCCATTTTGGCTTGCCAGAAGTCATTACTTAAAACAATGAGAGCATGCTCTATGCTCCTTCGAAATTTTTGGTCTTCTTTATGGCTCATGATGGACGCAACATTGATGATGTCCTGTGTCTTCTATTTCTAGGCAGATGGACAAATATGTGTTCAATTGCATGATTCTGCATGTTCTTGGATGTACCATTCAAAACATCTATGCGCGGGATGAGGTCCATTGATATGTCCAACACAACAGCAAGCAAGCCTTTCACAAATTCACTGGACATAGCCCATTTTAAGTATGCTTTGGGTTTCAACCATTGGCCCCCAATGATGTAGCATTTGACACATTCAATAGCATGCTTACATATTTGTTTATTAGACTAATAAAAAATACAAGCAGTGTCACAATCAACACGGTTTTGCTAATCAGTTTAAATAGGAGATAGTATATGATTGCATTTGTGCAAAAAGTGGCTAAATGCTTCAAAGAAGAAGCTCATAGGTCTGTGATATGGGCCATACACCATCATCAAACATGTGGGAGAATGTTATATGGAAAGCAGTTCATGTGACCCAAATGATAGGTTCTTGATAGAATTTTTAATTTTTTGGAAAATCAATTATTCACAACATTCTTTACATTTTCTTGTTTTGTGTCTTTGGGGCCCTTTTGAGTGTTTTTGGCTTTGGGGGTGCTCTTGCATGTAGTTACAGACATTAAAAATAATTTATGATCTGAGCCTTTTAATGCAAATCCTCTGTTGCACAGGGACACGTCCTCGAGATTTTCTGCTCGTGTTCCCATGTAGGGGACGTATCGGGGATGGGATGGCTTGGGGGCGTTTCCTTAGTTGTGATACTCTGAACAATACATTCTTTGAGTGATTGTGGCTTAAATGAAGATAGACTAACTATTCACAAGAATGCATCCAACGTTTGATAACATGAAGATTGTTGTGCTTTAAGGATTCTATAATGTGTATGTCAATATGATGAATGATTCTATAATGTATATATATTTTTTACACAGCCGTCCCCTTTGTCATACCCTACCGTCTCCTAAAATGACCTCGAAAAATCCTGTCCCATCCCATCCCTTAAATGTGTCCCTTCATCCCTTCATCCTGGAAACTTGGTAGAACATAGTGCAAATCCGAAGTTCAGATTTCAAGGTAATATCAACGTGTTGTGAGCCTAGCAAGTAGTTTCTGTTTTCTATTTTTTTGCCCTTGTTAATTGATAGTGCAGTTTTGCTTCCAAGGACACAACAATGACACGTTTTAAAAAAAAAAAACCTTAATATATTACTTTTAATATTTTGGCCTCTAAATTTAAAGTTATATAATAGGTAATTTTTGAATAAAGAATTTAGGACTTGAGGCATATATCTCGCCCACTGAGATTGCCTTTTTGTACTTTCTTTTATTTATCTTTTTTCTTTCAAAATTATTTGAGTTCTGTTCTATGATGCATTAAGTTTGGTCGCTAGTGTTTTGTCTCATCAATTGAAATGGGAGTTCAGACCAAATTATATCTTATTTGTTGGAAGATTTTCAACCAAGGTGACTGCTGACCTAATGTTCTATAAGCAAAAAATATACTTCAACATTTCATCAATTATACAATAGTTGGAACTTTAGACAACAAAAACATTAAAAAAAATACACAGATAATTACAGTATCAAATCAGCTTTTCATTCTCTTTGAAAAGCTTACAAGAAAACCTCCGCACATTGTTCACAATACAGCTGCACAGTATTTTGCCACTGTATATATTTCTTCTATTTTGTGCCTTTCTTTCTACTATTTATCTGAAGATGAGTTGGAAGATAAGTCAAACCACTTTATTAGACTTAATTAGCTAAATAAAAGAAACTTAAACTTTTTACTAAAATTGAAATGCAAAATAGTACAACTCAAACCACTTCATGTTCACACTGAACCTGTGCGGAAGTTCCTATCCAAGATTAAAAAGCTCAACACTATTCAGGAAATGCACTGACTTCATGCGATTTATTTTTAAATGAGAGCTCACAAGAGCCTTTAGTGTCCATGAATTTCCATGAAGCAACTCGAAGTAGGCTTGCATGCATGAATTCCAATATACAGCTCGATACCAAATTTTATTTACTCATATGAGGATGTTTTTCAAAAGTATGTATTTACATTATTTAATAGTAAAACTGTAAATTTATATTGGAAAATTACTTCTTCATATATTAACTTTCTAATGGAAAATCATTGGATGTACAACTTTTCATCTTGCACAATATTTCTTCTAAGAATGTAGCACAACGAACATTATAATATAGATTTGTTTGTTTCTATTTCTTTGCATTGCTTTTATAAAATTAGAAGGTTTTGACCTAATGTTGATTGCCCTGCAAATTTAGAACAGCAATGAGGAGAATTAAGATGAAAATGCAGAGTGAGCTTTTCAACTTGAAGTTAGGTGAGATTTAGTGGTGAGCTCATTGGAATCAATGATACCAACATTTTTGTGTGTTTATTTCTAATTGATTTTCCACCGATTTTTATTTTTCTGTTTCTTTTCCTCTTATAGGGTGCTTGGCCATGCAGGCAAAAATCAAAACCAACTTTGGTTTTATTGGTAGTCATTATAACTCCCTGCACAATTTGAATTTCAACATGTCATATGGATCTTTAAATAAGCTGTACCAGTGAGGCTGTCTTAGAATCAAGTAATTAATCCGTGCCTTTGATGATCCTCGACAGTTGAAAAATCAGACGGTGATCCAGGAAACTCATGATTGTGTTAGGGACAGCTGAGATGTGATTATTACTTGTGTTCCTTGTGATTCATTATTTCCAGAGATCATGTAAACTTTTGTCCTAGCTGTGGAACTATCTGGTGCAAGCCTTACAAATTTGTGGAATGAATATTCCAAATTTTATTCAACATTTGTCCTTCAGAAATACAAAGTAGGAACCGATGTGTAAATTTAAATATCATTTTTTAACCTGCGAAGGAAGAGAACTTCTTTTGTTTGGCAGGAATGCTAAGTGCATTCCTTCTACAAGTAGATGCTTCCATGTTACATTATTTTAGATTCCTGGTCCCTGTTGTTTTAGATTGACTTCAGGTACGTGGAATACCAAACAAGCGACTAGCTATCAAACGCTATTGGTCTGTAATGACTGAAAATAATGAATGCAAAACTGCAATTATTGATGTCTTTTGAGTAACAATCAGCTATTGTTTTGAATGAAGACAGTCTACCATGTTTATATGAAAATGATAAGAGCAAAAATACAATTGCCAATGACAGAAGAAAATTTCTGACTTCAACAGAGCAGAGTATCAAACCAGCTATTAGGTTGTAGCATTAAGTTTTATTTTATAAAATAAATGAAAAATGATGAATCCCTTCCCGGAAGTGGTTATCCAATCCCTTCATTGTTATCTTGAAGAAAGCCATCAGTTTGAGAATCTCCCAATTTAATTTATGTATTAAACAAAGATTAAGTAGAAATATAAAATGTTTGAGCTGTTGAATCTTTCTTTCTGCTCTTTGTTGTTTGGTTGGACTTCCATGTCTATTCCATCTTTTCTTTTAAAAGGAATTAGAGTCCTTTCAAAAATCGTAAATGTTACCATTAATAAATATATAAAATAAATCCAATCACGTGGTAGAAAGTAAGGAATTACTTTTATATATATAAGTATCTTAATATCATATTTTAATTGGAAACCTATTTATACAATTAAAAGTAAGAACCTATTAAATTACTTAATACAAACATCTTATCTTATTACCAAAATGTTATAACTTTCAATTTCGTCCATGTCTTATAAAGTAGTTACTCTTTGTTACTCAAATAAATGTTTTGCTAAGGTTGATTTATTAATGCATTGATATTCTAATATATGGTCAAAGAAGTTCAACCAATAAAAATCCTATTTGGTGGTTTCCTAACTACTTGCATATTCAATGGAGATAAACCAAATTCTCTATTTATAGATACATTGAATTTGTAAGGTGATGTGGTGATCGAATGAGTGAAATGTAAAGCTTTCATCAAAGTTTGAAGAAAAGTGTTATGAACATGAAACCGTGATTGAAGAATGAAAACAATATTATGAGTGGGGTGTGCTTCAAAAGGTTTAACATAGCTTCTCTAGTGTAAAGAGTTATATGTATCATTGAATAATAGTAGAAAGTTTTAGAAAAGATTGTAGATTGTTGCAAATTGAGTATTGAATTCTGAGGTAAAAGAAGGATAACTACAAATAAACATTAGGTATACAATTTTTATTTATAAATTTGCTTAAAAGTAATGTTTTGATACAATGCTCAAATTTTTGATGTGATCTAAATTGTAATAATTGCTCTGATGTCATGTAAGAATTTGCCTAAGGAAATGTGCCAAGATCTAGAAGCTCAATGAATAGCACAAACAAGAGAGAAGATGAACAAGAATAAACAGTATTCTCATCAATATAATCAATTGGATTAATAATAATAGATTGGCTTTAATCAACTGGAATGAATTAAGTACAATGAAAGATATGTCTACTTATATTGGCAAGGCAATAAGAGACCATGATAAGGAGTTGATAAGATATCACCCACATAAGGTGGAATCACATGTCCACCAAAGATGGATTGTCCTCTATTGTACAATGAAGTATGTGCAACAATGTGAGGATGATAAGTGATAAGTGCACTAAAGGTGGAGACAACACATAAAGTAGAATGTGATAACAACTATCACCATCCAAACTGGAATTTCTCCTACACCGTGTGTTAATAAAGGTGCAAACTCCTAAGTGTCTTGTGCACAAACTACTATGCAATGCATTATCCGAAGTAAGCTTAAGTAAAGTGTAATTATGAATATTTAATTACTCCAACAAATATACATGCAAATATATTCTTCCTTATTGTTTATAGTTTGCAAAAGACTTGTAATTATTTTCATATTGGAATTAATGTGCAAAAAATATACTTTGATTATGTTTTGTTTGAAGTCAGTTTAGAAAGGGATTATCATCATTTCAGATTGAAGACATTTTATAGAGAAATGATCAAAATTGTCTTGTTGGATCATAACCTCAATTCATTCATACTTGTAAAAGGGAAATCACATAATTGTATTCTTAATTCTTCTACATTCTAAGTGGGTGATCTAGTTGTTGGTGGGTTGGTGCTCACAAAAGGGTATTTGGTGATACCTTAGGTTGGTGCCCTAAAAATTGTTATTCTTCAAATTGTGACATCGGATTAGGATAGTAGATCCTAGCACCCTTTCTCATTGTGGGTTTTCCCCATTAATTGGATAAAATAGTAAGATTTATTTACTACTGATTCACCCATTCCCCCCTCCCTCCACCCCCCTCGGTAGTAATTTTGTGTTCTACAATTGGTATAAGATCAAGGTTCTTCGAAAAGACCTTAATCAGTCTAAGTAGGTCTTGAAGTAAGAACACATGGCTTGTCCATAGGGATCTTCATCTAATAAGGCACCTTTGCTTGATGACACAAATTATGCTTTTTGGAGCATAAGAATAGAAAACTACTTGACTTCTATATGATTTGATGTTTGGATGTTTGATGAAAATGGTTATACAATGCTTAAGCCATCCTTCTGATAAGAAAGATTATGAGAATAATGCTAAGGCTAAAAATGCTATACTATGTGGTTTGTCTAACACTGAGTTTGTGAAAGTAATGCATTGCTAGATGCCAAGGAAATGTGGGACAAACTAATAAACATATATGAAGGAGATGACAAAGTGAAGCAGGCGAAGTTACCAACATATAAGGCTAAGATTGAAAGTTTGAAAAGAAGAAAAGAAAGAATTGTAGATTATCTCCTTAGAGTTTATTGAATAACAAGTGTTATTTGAGAGTTCAATGAAAAGTTAAAAGATTTTGTTGTAGTGCAAAAGGTTTTAAGATCTCTACTTCCTAAATATAATGTAAAATTTTCTGCCTTAGAAGTACGAGATCTTAGCATAATTACTATTGATGAATTACATAGTATTCTAATGGCTTATGAAATGAGAATGTGTAGTGGAGAGAGAGAGAGAGAGAGAGAGAGAGAGAGAGAGAGAGAGAGAGGGAGAGAGAGAGAGAGAGAGAGAGAGAGAGAGAGAGCGTATA
>MU225962.1:1052747-1064594 GCA_018584345.1 Thuja plicata | reverse complement strand
GCGATGCGAGTGTATTGTTGGAACGGTTTATGCTGCCGTGATTTGTCTTCAAGGGTTTCAAAAATCTTCTGAAAGAACTTGCATTGCAAGTGTATTGTAACTGTAATAGTTTTTGATCAATACATTGTGCAGGTTTTGGAGTGCTGGGGTTTTTTACCGAAAGGTTTTCCCCAGGGTATATCTATGTGTCATTCTCTGTTTTCTGTATGCATGGTATGTGGTTGCAATATCTTTGTTAAAGTAGTTAATGAATCTGTAATTGTAAGGATTGAAAAGAATTTGCACAATACTTTCCTATAGAGATTAGCGTAGGAAGCTGTTTCCGCACCTAAGTTTCCTTACAGGATTGAGGTAATCCATTCTAAACTTGTGTTGAAATCATAAAGTTGTTTAAAATTAGAAAGTGAAGTAGTTAATTTAAAGAAGTAACTTGAACAACTTAATTGATTGAGTTTGAAAAAAAATTAGATTTGCTGACTAGAATTATAGCTAAATAAAGATCTAGTAACAGTAAGACTGGTCTAGGCTTTGAAAAGGGTCAAAGTTCTAATTCTAATGAAAAAATTAAAAATGATAAATTGGTTAAAACACCAACACAACAAAAGAACTCACAATGGCAATTTCCTACATAAAGAAGATTCATAAACAAGCTTTATTCTTTTTATGGTTATTGTAATCGTTGTAATTATTTTGGACTTAAGGATGCAAATTGTGCCAAGGATAGAAGTTAATTTTGTTAGTCAAAATCCTTTCAATACTTTTAATGACTTCAACATGATTTTATTTAAGTTTGAAAACATTGGTCATATCACAAGAGATTTTCACTTGAGTTTTGCAAAGCGTAGTAGGTCAGAAAGAGGGGTTTTGAGTAGAAGGACAAAAATAGGATGGAGGAAGAAGGAGAAGAAGTCAATGATTTTTCAAACAAAATTGCATGTAAAGAAACAAAACCTTTGCATAATTGACAGTGGTTGTTTGAATCACATGATAGGAGATAAGAGCTAATTCACGACTTTCACTGGTTGGAATGGGGGTGCCATAAAATTAGGAGACTTGTCATCCATGCAGATTCGATAAGAGCTAATTCACCACTTTCACTGGTTGGAATGGGGGTGCCATAAAATTAGGAGACTTGTCATCCATGCAGATTCGAGGTAAAGGTAACTTAAGCATTAATGGATCTCTAACAATTCACAGCATCTTGTATGTAGAGAAATTAAATATAGTTTGCTAAGTTTTAGCCAAATGTGTGAGAATGGTTAGTATGTGGTCTTTAATGCTAAAGGATGTAAAGTTAGAAGAATTCATTTAGGAAAGTAGCCGAAGGAAAGAAAATGGAAAGCAATGAGTATGACCTACAAGAAGTTAAAAGTAAAATGTTTAATAGGTTTGTATGACGAAAGTTCGCTATGACATTAAAGGCAAGCACGTAGAAATGTTGACAATCTTGTCAAAATCAATACTTTAAATTCTATTAGACATATGCCTAAAATTGTGGTCCTATAAGAAGCAAAGTATTAAAAAATGAAAGATACTTCATGTTATTTGTGGATGATTTTTCTAGGACGATTTGGGTAACTTTTCTTAAATAAAAATTAGAGGCATTTGAAAAAAAATAAAATTTTCAGAGCTCTGGTTGAAAAGAAAAGTGATTATCAAATTAATTGTCATAGGTTTGATAAAGGTGGTGAATATGTCTCATTTATTTTTTGAATATTTTGAGAGGTATGGCATAAATAGATATTTTTCAACAGCAAGGACACCACAACATAATGGTGTGGTTGAATGAAACAATCAGATAGTTAAGGAGATGACACAAACTTTACTCAATGATGTTAGGATATTTGATAAGTTCTCGGTGAAGACGGTATGTACATGCCAGTAAACACTCTCAATAAAGTACAACTCAAACCTAACAGTAAGAAAACTCCTTACGAACTATGGTATGACAAAGAAACTTCTATTAAATACTTTAAAGTGTTTCGTAGTAAGAATTTTATAAAAAGGGATGATGAAATTTTGATAGCTTCGATTCTAGATGTGATGAAGGTATATTCCTTGGGTATTGTACTCACAACAAAGCATACAAATGTTATAACAATATGTTAAAAAGAAATGTTGAAGTGTTGATGCCAAAATTGATGAAGTTGTGTGGAAGGATGTTTCTGAGCCTATTGTTGAAAGCAAGTTAGCTGAACCCAAAGCTGAAAAAGGGCCTAAAAAATTTCTAGCGAAAAAGGAGTCAAGTGATACTTCTCACTAAAAAATTGATATACTTGAACATAAACCAGTTCACATAGTTTCAAATACATATGACAAAATATCTTTCAATGACAAGTCTCCCTCAAAATTTGTTCGGAAAAATCATCTAGAGAAGTAGATTGTAGGGCACAAGAAAGATGGAGTACAAACATGAAGAACAATTGCCAAGTAGCATACTAAAAAGGTATATCTTTCTTTGGTTTCTGAATTTGAGCCTAAAACTTATAAAGAAGCCAGTATTGACGAGAATTGGATAAAAGCTATGAAAGAAGAATTAACTCGGATAGAAAAGAACAAAACATGGGAATTAGTTATGAGGCTTCTTAATAAGAATGTTATTGGTGCAAAGTGGGTATTCATAAATAAAATTTAGTGCAATTTTATGTGGATCACAAACCTCAATGAGACATTAATATGAGCAATCAAATCAAATTAAGATACTAACTAGATAGAAACATGAAATGAAAGACTTGTAAGCATATTATCACTCTCTATTTGTAAGGACCTTTAGCTCTCAACTGCAAATTGAGCTCATGGTGACAACTTAGAAAATGAGAATGAATGATATGATAAAGATCTAAGCTATGATAAATGCAAATTGATCTAAATGATGAAGAAAAATGATACAAATTCAACTAAGCTAAGCATGATGCAAACTAAATTCAATATGATAACAATGCTCAAATGATCTTTCTACTCTAAAATGGCTATAATGCAATTGATATGATGATGATTGATGCACAAACTATCAAAACGACTTTGCTTGAATGATCATGGATCATTTGCACTAAGAATGCATCCTATTTATAGGATTTCTCAAGGCCCTGGGGTGATTTATGATTAACCATGGTCAAGATGTGGTTCGAGAGTTAGGGGTCCATGATAAATGGTCAAGATTGTCTTATAGGAATGGATGGCCAAGATAGCAAATTCTTTGAGTGATCCATGTGAGCTTGTTCCTCATCTCTCATTGGTTGAATTCATTTTTTTCATTTACTGGTTGGTGAGATATTTTATGATATAATTAATTCAAAAGAATTAATTAATTAGTCATGTGTGATGTGTTGAATAGGTTAAATTTTGGCTTTGATTCGAAATAATTAATGACTAACTATATAATCAAATATTAACTCAATTACAATAGTAGATGATTTTTTATTTAATTAATCCAATTTCTTGAATTTAATTAATGTTTTCCTTTTGACCATTTTCAGGTGTATCATTTTGCCCCTCTTTGAATCATTGTGCAAACAACACGATGGTTCAAAGAATAATCTGATATTGACCTCGATTTGATGTTGTGATGTTGACTTGATTGATTGATTGATACCTCCCTGATATGATAATGATGATCATGTTGATTTAGTATGATATCCCTGATTTGAAATTTGGAAAATTCGATGTCCGATGTCCCTGATTTTGAAAAGGCCCCTATTTCAAAAAAAATGCGTTTTGGTGATGGTATGCCCCCTCGGGAGGTAAATCGGAATGGTTTTATGATATTTAGGATTTTTTGAAAAAAAAAATTATTTTTATATTTTTTAGAAAAATTTCAAATTTTTATGTTATTGGCTCATTTAATTTTCATTTCGTGATAAAAATTAATAAGAATTATACCTCGATAAAGATATTTGATTAATACGCCCTTCAAGGATGAAATGTGATAAAAATATCCCTCCACTTAGATTAAATAGTGAATAAATAGGGCCAAAAAGCCTTTTACACTATTCATTTCCATACTCACAATTCACTTTTTACCTTTGTGAGCAAAATTCCTCCTTGGTAACCATGGCTATTCCATATCACGAGCACTGTTTCGAGAGGATCATGCACCATCAGATACCACCTGGATATGGCCCACCAGTAAGTCATCGGTCCCATCTTGTGATTTCGTCATTTTCAAAAGATTTTAATGTGTTTTTTAATTAAAACCCTAGTTAGTTTTTGTTTCATCTCTTTAAATTCATAAAACGTCACATTCGATATTCTTTACCTCACAATTGGTAGGTGAAATGTCACATTTAATTTAGGGTTTTTGGTTTTTATTTCGTGGCCTTGTCTATGGGGCAAAATATTTGCACCTTTGTTAACACAATATGTTGTTAACAAAATACGTTAACATGTATGTTAGCCTATTGTGTTAACATGTGTTAGTAATTTGCAAACAAACACAATAGGCTAACATACCTAGGTGTTGTTAACATATATTGTTAGCAACATATTGTGTTAACAAAGGTGCAAATATTCTGCCCCATAGACATGGCCGTATTTCGTCGCCTTTGAAGTTTGTCTCGTCACTTTAAAAATTTATGTACATTTGATTTGTATTGTGGCGTTGTCGATATTTGTTCCATCGCTTTTTAATTTTTTATCGCTTTTGATGTTCGTTGCGCCGCGTTCAATAGATCTTGCATCACATAATTATTTCATCGCTCTCACTATGCAAAATGTCACTTTTAAAATGATGGTTGATTTTCTATGTTAGTTAAGTCAAGTTTTATGTCAGTTGGTCATCTTCAATGTCATTTTGATGTTAATTATTGATAGGGTAAATGTGTGATGTTTTTTGACTTTAAGATCTAGAGGATCAAAAATAAATGTACTCACCGAGATTGTCGCAAATCTCACCTAAAAGATAGGATAGATAATGTGATGGCTTTAATTGACTCTAAATGATCGATTCACGATGAACTAATTGATGTTTTTTACTTAAACAAGCTCCCTTGTGGAAGATGAACATGATGGGTCAGTACCCCAAACCCTTCGCTTGATTGAGTTTTTATCACATGCAGAGCGATGTGTGATTGGTCAGTGTGGACTCGGTCACTTGCTTGATATGTCCCTATTCTGAGTGAACCGGGGTTTGTTGATAGCATTAGCTAAGCAATGGCACAATGACCATATTACCTTCCATCTACCTACTGGAGAGATGACAATGAATCGAGATGATGTCTACAGGATTCTCAGGATTCCTGTGTTTAGATAGTTGGTCTATTACGAGCAGGATGAAGATAGTGAGGCTTTCCAATGTGTCTTCAAGGATGATGAGATCAAAGATGAGAGAGTGCTATGGAGGACGATGTCGCAGAGATATGTCCCACTTCCTTCAGTCTTGGATGCACTTATTGGAGGTTTTATGATGGCCGATAGGAGAACACATAGATTTATTGTTGGATGGGGAGGGTTTTGGAGGACATGATTCAGTGTCCTCAATAATTTGGCTGGGGTTAATGCATTTTGGCCCATCTCTATCATGAGCTTCACTAGGTAGTGTATGATCGGCGAGCAACATTATCACTAGCGGTTATCCTTCTACAGATTTAGGCCTGGGAGAACATCCTAGTGACAACCTATTATTGACAGATAGCGTTGAGAGTGTTGTCCTTACATTTATGGTTACCAGGGTATCATTGTCTATCCTAAGTTGGTCCAGTTAGAGTATTGGAGGCGACAGCTCGATGATATGGATACTTTGTGCTAGAGACCCTACATTGGCTGCGAGGTATGTACAAATGACGTAAAAAAGATTACCTTTCTTTTCATGTCCGAATGGTTAATTGGTAGTACACCTTACATTATTGAGAGGTTTTTGGTCACTCGGTTTCTCAGACAGTATGGAATGATACAAGGTATATCGTAGGGTTTCACTATATTCACTTGTGTACACAAGGAGAGACCGATAAGGGGACCTAGTATCTCATATGAGAAAGTCATGGGTGAGTCCTAGGGATAGGGTCCAATGACTTGGGATTATTTACCAGATGTTTTAGATGTTGGGATGACAACAAATTATAGGTAGCAGTTTTCTTTACATCCATTTCTACGACTCACTACTCTTGATGATCCAATTCCTATATTGGAGGACGATGATGATGATTAACCTCGATGGCAGAGGGGCAGTGCAAGAGTGTGAGGTGGTGGAGTTGGAGGTGGTATTAGCGTTGGTGGTGCTAGGGTAAGGAGTAGGGGAGGTGTTTCTATAGGTGCACCTGGAGGTAGAGATGGACGTAGTCTAGGAGGCAGAGATGGATATGGTGGTCATGGTATAGGTGATCCTACCAAAGCGGGATTTATTTTGGCACAGAGATGGATTGTTCATAGATCTTGGTCAGGTGTTCCACATTGTCCACCACATATTGTTTAGGGAGGTCCGCCAGTTGCTGCACATCAGGATATGCAGAGATTGCATGGGGACTTAGTCATTTCTCAGGAAAATATCAATCTCTTATAGGCTCATTTGGGAGAGGCACATGCCATGATCTAGTCTCTTGAGGAAAGGGTGGTCACTTTACAGATAGAGAGAGATCGGGTCAAATCTGAGAGAGATCATGAGATAGAGCGACGGGGTGCAGCTGAGGATCTAGCCCGTACCATTGTGTAGACAGTAGCACATGGTGTGACTTGGGATCATATCAAAGAGTTGGGAGAGGCTACAGCTCGGGCTACATATTATTGTGGTGCTTATTACACTGTGGTGCCTACAGACAAACAAGTTCCTTCATACTCTCATGTTACTAGACATGGGAAGCGTAGTCAGAGAGGTCAATTAGAGAGTCGTAGGGTTATGGGTCTAGTTGTTAGACCTCCGAGTGGATTAGATCTAGGGATATGTGGTGTTGGACCACCTACCGGGGGACAAGTATAGGTGGTACAGGTATAGGAGCTGGTATTGGGGATATTTTGATGATGAGGCCATCAGCCTCAGTGTGATAGTCATGCTTCGTTCCCCTTGATGATATCATATTTTTTATGATGTATACATGTATTGATCTCTTTGATCAACACTGATGTACCTTTGATGATGTTCCTTGGTGTACTTTGATATGGACATTGATGTATCTTGATATGGAATTTGATATACTCCCTCCCCTAGGTATTATGATTCATTCTCCTTTGCTAATGTCATCGTACTTTGGACATTATTATTTTGATGATATATGGTGTTGTAGTAGATTTAGATGGTGGATGCACGACTATATGATTTTATATTTTATGTAGGATAGATGTCTTTATGATGCATTTATTTTTTATTTACTTATGGATGCAGATAATGGATATGATGCTTTACTTAGATGTATGCATAGATGAGATGGTTTAGTTAGATTGATAATGTATGCATATCTTATGATAGTGTTTATATGTATGTAATGATTTTATTCCTATGTGATGGTTATGCAATGTTTTTTTCATTTTATGGATGCAATGATGTAATGATGTATATGCAATGATGGAATGTAATAATGATGATGTACTAATGATGATGTACTAATGATAATGTAATGAGATGATTTCTAATTGTAACATACAAAATGGTGAGCAATGTTAGGATAGATCACTCACCAAGGTATATGATATATTCAAGAAAATCCAAGACCTTGAAACAAAGGAAAATTGATTAGCCCAAGGTAATGTGCCAATTCGTGATCTTCAAAATGTAGGGTCTTGGATTGGTCTTCCTTTCTCTAAGGGAAGGAGTCATGAAAGTAAGTGTTATGAAATGAAAAAGAGGGAAATGTACTCGCCTTGAAGACTAGAAGAGGATGTAAGTTCAGATCTGCAAACATACTGTCAAACTATGTCAAAAACTGGAACGGAGCAGGATCTGGAATCAAGAAGCTGGAGACTGTTGACTGTGAAAATCTGAAGGTCCCATGAACATGTCAACTTGGAGGGTACATGTCACACTTGGGTATAGGTCGACCTTGACATGTACCTGGACCCAAAACTGGAACTAGGTTCTACAAATCTAGAGTATATCTTTCAGGGTCTATCATTGAAATAGGCTCTACAGTAGAGGGTACATGTAAACCTCAACCTATACCTAACAGTGTCAGAACTTCGAATAAAAGACATATCTAGAAATTTTTTTGAAAAGGGTCCTTGAATCTTCAACCGAATCTGTGAATCCGAGTCAACACCTACACATCAAAGATGGGGGAAATTGTTGGGGGGAAGGGGACTTGCCTTGGTCAAGCCCCCATTTAGGAATTAACCTTGAATTGAAATAAAGGAAATGAAATGCTAACATATAGTAATGATTAAATCTAACAATGGAAATGTATCATACCAATGTAGATGCAATTGTGTGTAGTATGTGATCAATTATGTTGATGCAGTACCCTTGAATCAACACAAAAACCAAAAGAAAATCATGTAAGACAAAACATCATGTAGTAGATGATTGTAATTTTCCTCAATGTAGGATTGGAGAGGAAGAAGAATACTTGAATGAGTGTATATCTCCTCCCTTGATGGCCAATTCCTTTTGTCTCCAAGAAGCTAGATCTATGGGAGGAAATACATGCTTGATTGAATGAATGGATAGATGCTTGCTTGAACTCCTTGGATGCTTGTAGTTGAGTGCTTGAGAAATATTTCTTGTCGTATGCGTGATTGTATATTCTCAAATGAGGTGAGAAGGCCTCCTTTTATACCGATTTTGGGCATCAAAATCAAAAGGGGTGATTGCACTAGGCTGGAAAAGGCCAATACTTTGCATCGGGCTTGGGGGCCAATCAAAATTTACCTCCCTGGGTATAGGTCGAGGTCAACCCATACCTGGAGGTGCAAAAATCAAGGTAAAAATCTTGAATCCTAAGAAGTATTGAGGGGTCATGGGAAACACAGTGAAATGAGTGGGAAAATCAGTCGTAAATGCATTTAAATCTCAGAGGGAAATGAATTTTGTGATTAGAGGGATAATTTGGAAATCATGCATAGAAATTAGGGCCAACTTAGAGTTTTGTGCAAGATTGGAGGAAGAAACAGGACCTTGATTTAAATTATGTATACAAATTAAATGTAATATGAGGTCCTAATGCAAGAAACACACTAAGGAGGGCTAAAATGTTCCCAAAAAGTGTATAAAAGTAAGTGCTTACTTTTTAGGACGGTACATTTAGCCCCCACTTTAGCAGGAGTATGAGACAATCCCATGCTCACGAGAGAGAGAGAGAGAGAGAGAGAGAGAGAGAGAGAGAGAGTTGCAAAGAGATAAGACATCACCGAGCCTAAGGAAATAAGCCCCCAAACTAAGGTTCCTAACTCCACATATATGCACAAGGGCATAAAGACATCAACATCAAAAGAGATTAGTACTAAAACAAAACTCCAAATCAACTAGTGAAAGAGACCTCAATCAGAAAATATCACGGCCACTAATATCATGTCTGGAAATCTATTGCAAGAGCACAAATGATCACATAGGAAGAAAAAGAGCACCGCCAACGATGATACAAACATTTTGATCTAAACTAATAGCATGAGAGCAGGAGGGAGAGAGAAGGGTGTGATTACCTTGCCTAGTAAGATTTTTGTGTCTTATTGTGAACCACACAAAAGATAGAGTTAAAATGGTCCAGTAGGTTTGTGTGTCGTGCTAGTCAATCCTATCAAAAACCTTGAACCTTCTAGCGGCTTTGCATGTGTGTTTATGTGAGAACCTCGTGAATGGATCAGGGTTCATTGTATCCATGAGGATTTATTTGTCTGCGCATCCCATAGATCAATTAATCTGTCACCATGAGGATTAGTTTGCATGCCAAGATAGGTCAAATGGTCTAGCAAATTGTGTTATGCTAGTCAACCAAACGTAAATATGTGAAAAAGAGAAAGTAACTAGCCCTATAAAATTATGTTATACTAGTGTACTCTTTTATGAAAATATGAAAGGAGAGTGATCTGGCCCTAGAAAATTATGTTATGTTAGTGTACTCTACCTGTCATGCTTGAAGCGAACAAAATATATGCAATAAGGAGGCTATCCATGCCCCCCTTAAGATGGAAAAATAAGTACTATTTTGTCATGTTAAGGAAAAGAAAAACAAGGATGAAGCACTTTTAATACCAAGACAATATCCACAAGCAACACCCAGTCCAAACCAAAGAGGTCGTAGCTCCTATGAGGTCATGGAAGGGATTAATGCAAAGAGATACCATGCAATAAATATGAAAAGGGATCCTTGTGAAGGATGACGCATTGTTTAGTCTCCAAGGAAAGGGATTTATCTTACATGGAAACCCATTAGAGAACAATGAAAAATTGTATGATCAAGGATGCATATCATTAATGTAAACCAACATTTCTATGTATGATTGGATGTCATACGGTAGATAGATAGCACTTATCGAAGGGAAAAGTGGATCCTTGAAGAAGAATGGGAGAGATTGATGTGATGCATGTTTGTTCAAGTGCAGGAAGAAGGATAAAGGGGACCTATTATGCTACTCACAAAGTGTACTACACTATGCGTGAAAATGAGCCCCCAAGGAGTAGGCTAACAAAGTTACATGGTGTGGAGAAACATAATAGGGACTTAGATGTTATTTAGAAAAAATAGTATTGAAAAAGAACTCATTGTGGGATGATATACAAATAATAGAATTATCAATGAGTTGTTTGATTTTGTAATGTAAAGCTTTACATTCATTAGTAGAGTGATCATGATAGCGGTGATTCATACAAAAAGGAAGAGTTGTAAGATGTTGACTACACTTCTTTTTGTATTTAGGTCTGGTAATCACCTTAGTACGAAGAAGTTTAGGCAAAATTATTTCTTGATTAAAAGTGAATGTAGAAAAAGTGTTGGATGGAGAAGGAGAGGATATGAACAAAGGAGTCTTAAAACCAAAATCTTCCATAGGTTTCTTACTATTCTCAATACTTTATTGCGCACATCCTGGACAATGTTTATAATTTATGATGGTGTTAACATTAACTATTTTTGGTTGCTTACAAGGATTAAATCATATCCCATAAGAATGCTCATGCCCCCCATTTCCTAAGGGCACTTGAATTCCTTGTTCATGTTTTCTACATCCATTCCCATTGAATCCATGTTTTGCTAATAAATGATAACTAGGGTCATAATGAGAAGCCATATCAAAAAGAGTCAATGGAGCCTCGTTAGTCAACATGTCATCAAAACCAGGTTTGATAGTTTCTCAAGATTCATTAGGAGTGGAAGCAGCAACAAAATTGTTACTAAGCTCATTAGAAAGAGGAGTTGCTTTGAATTCTTTGTCAGATTTAGATTGCATAAATGAAAGATCATAAAATTTATACTCTCCAATAAATGTTGGTTTGAAATCTAAGGATCCCCAATCGTCATTTGAAAGAGAACTAGAGGA
Source organism: Thuja plicata (assembly GCA_018584345.1). Lineage (NCBI taxonomy): Eukaryota > Viridiplantae > Streptophyta > Pinopsida > Cupressales > Cupressaceae > Thuja > Thuja plicata. Next base: position 1,053,203 of record MU225962.1, on the reverse strand, counting down.
AGAAAGATCGTCCTTAGGTTGAGAATCAATTTTAGAATCAAGCTCTTGTTTTTCATCATAGACTCAGGGGTTTTAGCAGATTTCGTATTTAAAAAACTATTTGGTTTATCATCTACATGAAGAGTGTACATCACACTGTTATAGAGGAATTTGAATTTTTGATGAAGAGTTGAAGAAACAAGGGCAAAAGCACAATAAATTGTCACCCTTTTACAAAGGAAAAGGTTATCATCACCAAAACTGTAAAACTTCAAGGGCATAAAAGTCATATTTCTGTTTAGAATTTGAAGATGATGTAAACTGATGAAATGTGTGAAATAGGATGAATTTGTTAGAGTAATCAGTTTACTCTTTTTCGGCTTATGCTTTCACTTAGGTGCATATAATTAATACTTTATATTAATTATATTGCGCTTCCTAGCTTTTAGGTTTTAGGGTTTGTTCACCTTTATAAGG
>MU225962.1:1035948-1049622 GCA_018584345.1 Thuja plicata | reverse complement strand
TGCTTTCTCCCTGCGTTCAGCTTAAGGGGGGGTGTTAGAGTAATCAGTTTACTCTTTTTCGGCTTATGCTTTCACTTAGGTGCATATAATTAATACTTTATATTAATTATATTGCGCTTCCTAGCTTTTAGGTTTTAGGGTTTGTTCACCTTTATAAGGTCAAACTTTGTAATCTCTTCTCATTAATGCAGTTAATATTTTTCTCTCACTCTCTGAGCATCTTCTGTGTTATGCTTTTTCGTTTTCGTACTTCATCTTTGTATTAGGTCATTTGCATGCAGGTGTATTCGGGTTCTGTGAATCTGATCTTTCATCAGTTCCTACAGAATTTTATGCCTATAAAATTTTTTTTAAAAAAATTGAACGAAAATTAATATGTTTTTTGAAATTCTTTGGTCTCTTTTTCATTTCCCAAAAAATACTGCAAATCGGGGAGTTTACTTCCCGCCAAATCATTATAAGTAAAACATTGTTTTTTCCTCCAATTTAAGAATATGTTTTAGATAACATGTATAGGTACTGTCGAAAAAAAAGAAATAAGTGTTTTCAATCTATAATTTGCCCGTTATAAGTATTCAAAGTCAAACTTACCTGAAATCACCAGTTTTTGTCTCCCGCCACTTTTCCCCTATCAAAACTATACCAAAAACCAAATAAATTACATATTATTGAACATGACTCTCTTCTCTAGTGTTTTCTATGATTTTAAAAAAATTCTATACTAATTTAGCATTTTTAATATTTTCCGAATCAACGACTTCTCAAAGATTTATATACCGACATGTAGTTTTTAGCAAATTTGTTCAACATTTTGTAGTCAAAATAATATAAAATTTATATGTCAAGAATCGTTCATTCTGAGATCTAGAAAAGGGTACATTTAGTTTTTTGACATTTTCTATTTTGAGCAGAGAATGGAATAGCAGAAGTGCAAACTTCTAGCTTTTTGTGTTTTTGAGAGTTTGGCTGCCAACATGGCATGCCACTTAGGTAGACTCGGCTGAGTCAAACTCAGCCCAGTCAGACTCGGTCTAATCCTACTCTCCCTTGCATTGGCTCGCTCAGGAGCCTACTGGGCCACATAGGTATCATTTGGTGTCGCGTGGTGCCTACGTGGACTTGGTCATGTTAGACTCGGCCGAGTCCGACTTAGCCAAGTCTAACTGGGCCGAGTCAATCAAGTTAGCTTAAAAGATGATAGTTTATTGTGCTTTTACCCACAACCTGCATAGTATGTAACCAAGGTTTACCCAAAAGCATATTTTAATTAAAAGGTACAGGCATGACATGAATAGGAGTATCTAGAATAACCAAACATGCTTTAATAGGTAAAGTGATGATGCCTAATGTTTTCTTAACAATATTATCAAAGCCACTAATAGGAATATTTTCAGTTTTAAGGGTTGAGATATCAGCTTTGATTTCTTTCAACGTGTCCATACTACAAACATTTATCCTAGACCCATTATTAATTAAGGTCCTACGAATGAGATTACCATTGATTAGGATAACTACCATAAGAGCATCATATCAAATTTGAACTTCTTTAGGAGGTAAATCATCTAAGTAAACACTATTTGAGGTGAGACGAGGGTAGCATGCATGCACTACAAAAACGAATTAATGTTATCTTCATTGGGATGTGAAGTTGGAAGAGTGGTTAAATATTTTTGCAAGGCTTCATGATATTTAGGAGAAGTTTGAAGAAGTTCCCAAAGAGAAATCTTGGCAGGGGTATTACGGAGTTGTTCTACCAAATCATACTCCTTTCCAAGATTTTGAGGAAGATGGGGTGGAGGATGAAGAACGGATTGAGAATGTGGGAAAGAAGTAGAAACAACCGGATTAGAAGGTTGAGGATTATTTCTTGTATGATAGGTGTGATCCATCGCATGATAATCCTTAATGAACTCCAAAGGACTACTAGGTTTCCCTTTGACAGTTATAATAGGCTTATTGAGAGTCTATCCTTTAACCATAGTCACAGGTATGTGATAGAGATGCTCCAAGGTGTGCTTGCACAATCCCTTATCTAGGACTCTACTTGTCCTAGCCTTCCCTAGATCCTAATCTCACTCCTAGGACCTTAATAGTATTTTCTCTTCTGTCCTAAGACTATCCTAACTCAACTCCAAGAGTTAGTCTCTTTGTGCTTCACCTTGAGGGATCACTTACATTAAGGTTACTTCAAATCTTCACTCTATCTTGGATGAATCCAAGTGAAAACTTCTCACAACATCTTCACCAGTGATGCAGGGGGTGTATTCATCCTTGAAACAACTAATTGACATCCTTCTGACTCCATTGGAATTGGACATCAAGCCTTAATTAATTGAGTTCAAGATTGACTCTCCTTTTGGTCATAATAGGCCTATTTGCTCAATTAGCCCTACACAGAGGTTTTTACTCAATTCTTTCTCCAAACTTCCAAATAACCCCAAAAAATAAATTGAGATCCAAATACCCTTTTCCAAGACCCTTAATATTTTGTAGGTCTTTGGTACCTAAGTTGTCCATACAGTAGAATCCTAAAATGTAGGACAAATAGGGCTAATTAGGCTAGAAATGTGCAGTCCACTTATTTCTACCTAGATGGATTGGAAAAGGCCTAATATCACTTGTATGTGTCTATATGACTACTACCTCTTTTAAACCACACTTGGTTTGGAGCACTCACTCATTCCCCTGTAAATGTACACCTGTTTCACTCTGCCAAACCACTAACCGAACACTCAATGCTCACCTAAAGCATGACTTTAAAAATAGCAAATTGGCTCTTCAAACCTCCTACCTACATATTTAAAATGTACAAAGGATCCCCTAATATATTCATCTAGACCTAGATGATTTCCACGATTGGATTCTATGGGGGAGCATGAAACCAAAAACTACCTAAACTACACCAGCAACTAGACTAACTACAAAACAATTTACTAAGCTAAAAAAATGAACTCAAAACCACTATGCTACTAAATAGAAAGTAATTAGGATTATGGATAATACACAGAACAAACACTAAATCTCACACTTCAATCCATATGATTACATTCACACTCAATGCAAGTTCATTGTTACTAAAAACCAGAACACAGAGCTTTCATTCACTTCAAAAATTACACTTTTCTACACAATGTCTCGGGAAATGGGATCTATTTTTCCCTAACATGCCATGACCATGATTCCAGGCCATTGTGGCAACTACCCATCATGTTTCCTTGAAATGAATCCATTTTTGTCATTTGTTGTCATGCAACATAAAAAGTTGCTAAAATGTTGTCAAGCAACATTATGACAACATTACATCTTTTGGCATAATTGTAGTTAAGGTTCTCTATTCGACCTAGAATGTTGTAGAATGAATCTAGGAACCATTTTAGGAACTATCCTACCCTTTCCTAAGCCTTAAAGGCTTTTAGACACTATTAAACCCATTTTCCCACCTTAGGTCTAATCTAGCACTTAACAACTAGAAAACAAGAAACACCTAGATTGGATTGAACCTAGTTTAATCCACCTAGGAACACTCTTTGAAAGACCTTCTTAGGTCAAATTAAAACCTACTAACTTGGCTAGGTTCAATACAAGCCAAAATAGTAAATGGATTTAGGGATTTGCCTAGGTGCTCTTGCACCATCCTACCCAAATGAAAATACTTCAATCCATCCTTGGATTGAGTAAGTTGGAATCCACTCCCAACTTCTTGAATTCAGTCTCCTTGACCCAAGTTGCTTCTGCATATTCTTTTCCATACCATTTAACCAAGTTCTCATAATAGGTTCTATGTCTGGTCTTCTTGTATGCCCTAGAGTCAAGTATCTTTTCAGACTTCTTAGGTGGAGTGGGAGTCAATTTCAAGTCTTCTACCTCCTTTATGACCTCTTTAAGGCTCTAGTATGGATCTAGTGTTGGTCCTTTATACAAGATCAAATATTCCACATTGAACACAGGAGATAAACCATTGTCTTCCGGTAGCTCCACCTTGTATGCAATAGTGCCATATTTGGCCAGAATGATACATGGGCCAATTCTTCTCATCTGTAGCTTATGAGGCACTCTTTTATTCAATCTTTCCTTGTTGAGATGGACCATTACTAGATCCCCTACTTGGAATTGAACATCCCTTTTTCTTTCATCCACCTTGCTCTTTATCTTCTATGTATTTTCAGTCAATGTCTTTCTTACTGTCTCATGCACTTCTTGCATAGAATGTGAAAAATCTTCTACATAGCCACTACCCTTGACTCCATCCTTTAGATCTATGAGCTCAAATATGCCTCTAGGGTGTAGGTCATAAACTATCTCAAAAGGACTCTTACCAGTAGTCCTATTCACAGTATTAGGCATATTCTGCATGTCCAATGAGTTGGTCCCAAGCTTGACCATACTCCTTAGTTAAGCACCTTAGGAGGTTAACTAGACTCCTATTTATTACCTCAGTTTGGCCATCAGTCTGAGGATGATATGCAGACCCAAAAGCTAAATTGGTTCCTAGCTTTCACCAAAGGGTCTTCCAAAAATGACTCATGAACTTGGTATATCTGTCTAACACTGTGCTCAATGGTAACCCATGAATTCTGACTACCTCCTTGAAGAATAGGTGAGCTATTTTACTTGTATCATGGACTGACTTGTAGTGTACAAAGTGTGCCATCTTACTGAATCTATCCACAATAACATAGATGCTATCCATTCCATGTTTGGTCTTAGGCAACCCGACCACAAAATACATGCTCAAACATTCCCATGGTCTACTTGGGATGGGAAGAGGTTGGTAAAGGCCTACATTGGAAGATGTACCTTTTGCTTTCTGATATACAACACAACTTTCCACATACTTCCTAATGTCCAAATTCATCTTAGGCTAAAAGTAAAACCTTTGCACTAACTCGTGGGTCTTATTGACACCAAAATTCCCACTAAGTGCACCATTGTGTTTCTCTTGTATCATATTTTCTCTAACAGATCCTCTAGGAACACATAATTGACTTCCTTTAAACAATAGATCACTCTGCAAAGTATATTCAGAGAATTCACTATGAAAATGATTCTTGTATTCTTGACATACCTTATAGATGCCTGCAAAGTCTCCATCTTCTGCATATAGGTCTTTGAAGCTCTCAATACCCATGCTCTGCAGGTGTATCTCTTGTATAGTTAGGGCTCTTCTACTTAATGCATTTGCCACCTTATTCTGCAATCCATTATTGTGCTTGATGTTGAAAGTGTAGGCCTATAGATATTCTACCCACTTCATATGTTTATGACTGAGCTTGTCTTGTGAATTCAAGAAACTCAGTGCTTGGTTGTCTGAAAAGACTACAAATTCCTTTGGAAGCAAGCACTGCCTCCACTTCCTTAGTGCTTGGACTAGAGTATACATCTCTAGGTCAGAAGAAGAGTATTTCTTCTTAGCTTCACTTAGCTTTTCACTGTGGAAAGCCACTGGTCTTCCCTCTTGACTCAAGACAAAACCAATAGCCACATTACTAGCATCAAACTCCATTGTGAACAACTTCTCAAAGCTTGGAAAAATCAAGATTAGTTGAGTAGAAATCTTCTTCTTCAACAACTCAAATCCATGGTTAGCTTGCTCATTCCACACAAACTTAGTTTTTATTCCACCTTTGATAGTATCTAACATAGGAACACAAATTGCAATAAATTGCTTTATGAACTTCCTATAATACTGAGCTAAGCCATGAAAACTTCTTACCTCTATTGTTGTTCTTGGAGTAGGCCAATTGAGAATGGATTCCACTTTGCTTGGATCCATCTTTAGATTTCCTTGGGACAACACAAACTCAAGATACACTAGCTCCTACTTCATGAATTCACAGTTTTCTAAATTTATCATCAACTTCTCCTCATGTAGCTTCTTGAAAACAATTTGCAAATGCCTAAGGTGTTCTTCTTTGGTCTTACTAAAGAAGAGTATATCATCTAAGTATACTACCACAAATTTGCATATGAAGTCTTTAAGGACTTCGTTCATAGGCCTCATGAATGTGGATGGGGAATTGGATAGCCCAAATGGCATTACATGCCATTCATACAAACCTTCTGTGGTTTTGAAGGATGTCTTCCATTCATCTCCCTCATTAACTCTGATTTGGTGGTATCCACTCTTTAAGTCAATCTTTGTGAAGAATTTGGCTTCTCCTAGACCATCCATTAGGTCTTCTATCCTAGGGATAGAGAACCTATACCTAATGGTAATCTGGTTTATTTCTCTAGATTCAATAAATAGCCTCGAAGTTCCTCCCTTTTTGGGTGCTAATACAGTGGGTACAACACAAGGACTAATGCTTTTCCTAATGAGACCTTGGCTTAGGAGTTCTTAGATTTATTTAGCTATTTCCTCATTTTTTTGAGGAGTCATTTTATAGGTTGCCTTATTAGGAAGGGTATCTCCTAGGATAAATTCAATTTGATGACTTACAACTCTCTTAGGGGGTAGGGTTGATGGTTGTCCATCATTCACAATTCCTTCATACTTCTGCAACATCTCCTGTACTTCCTTAGGCAATTATGTCTTCTTGATTGTCTTGTCTACACTTTCTTCTTTTGGCTTCAACACAAGTGAAAATCCTACTCCCTCTCCTTCTTATAAGGATTCTAAGAACTCCATCTCACTGACCATAAGGACATTGGGGCTTGATGACTTCATCTCTCCATCCTCTAACAGTGACTATATTTTGAAAGTCACATTGTCCTTCTTGAAAGAATAAGAATTATTTGCTCCATCATGCATGGCATGTCGGTCAAATTGTCATGGCCTACCAAGGAGTAGGTTACATGCATCCATAGAAAAGACGTCACACAACACCTTGTCTTTGTATCTCCTAATTTAAAATTCCACCCAAGCTTGTTCATTGACAAGGACATGTTGTCCTTTGTTCAACCAAGTGACTTTATATGGGTTGGTATGGGGTATTCTTTTCATCTTCAATTTGTTGACTGCCTCCTCTAACACTATGTTGTCAGTAGACCCTGAGTCTATGATGACTCTAAATTTTTTTTCCATCATCTTGCATTTCACTCTAAACAGACATCTCGTTTGACTAGGTTCCTCTTTCATTGGCTCCTTAATCAGTGTCCTCCTCATCATTAAGTTCTCACCTTCCTCTGACTCTAAGGGTACCTCAAGGTTTTTACCTCCACCACTACTCTCCTCTTGAACATTGTTTACCCTTTTGTTGCTTCCTTGGGAAGTAGTGCCTTTCTCCGGACATCAGTATGCAGGATGTCGCATCTGGTTATAGTGGGAACATTTCATGTTTGCAAAATAGTTACCTCTTCCTTGGCTATTGCTTCTTCCTCTCCAACTACTATTAGAGTTCCTTCCTCTATTGGAGTTACCTCTGTTTGAGCTTCCTTCTTGTTGCTCAGTAAGTTTGGTCTCTCCTTGACTCTTTGTTTCAAAACTTATTCCACCATATCCACCTCTTTGTCCTCTATTGTCTCTTCCTTTGCCTCTACCTCTAGTGGTGCTTGAATCTTGTTTCTTTCTTAGCTTCTCTTCTACCTTTATTGCAATTTTGTGGCATTTATGAATAGTATCAGGAGTCAAGAGACTCATTTCATCTTGTATAGTCCACATGAGACCATTAAGGTATCTAGCTACCTTCACCTTCTCATCTTTTGCAACTCGAGACCTCATGCATAGCGTTTGAAGCTCTTCAGTATAGGAGTTTACATCTAAGTCCTTTTGTCTTATACTTTGTCTTCTTTTATGAAATTGGATTTCATAATCCTCAGGGACATAAGCATCTCTGATTTTTGCAACCATAGCCTTCCATGTAGCAATGGGATTCCTTCCTTCCTTCTCTCTCTCATCTTGGATAAATTTCCACAAGGTGAGTGTAGACCCTCTTAGTCTGGCCTTAGCAACTTTCACCTTCTAAGCTTCAATTATGCTATCACATTCAAAGTGATTCTCTAGTCCTTCTATCCAGTCTAGGACTATCCCTAGTTCCATCTTTCCACTAAAGATAGGAACTCCTTCTAGTGCTTTACCACTCATAGAATTTAGTGCCTTTAAGAATGGTTCCTCAGTAAGGATAGGGTTAGCTTCAAGTACTTCATCATCTATGGAAATCGCCTTGCCTTTCCCTTCAACCTTATCCTTCACTTCTTCAGTCTTTTCTTCCACTTGGTCCACTTTGTGTTCCAATTGTGCCAATCTCTCTCTGAGCAATCTATTATCTTCTTCTTTCTCATCTACCTTTTTTGCCAACTCTGCATTTGTCACCATTTTAGGCTCTCCTAGTGACTCTACTGGTTGGAACATTCACCACAAGCCTAATCAAACAAGCTCTGATACTAATCTGATATAGATGCTCCAAGGTGTGCTTTGGTGTAGGAGCACCTAGGCAAACCCCTAAATCTTGTTATAATTTTGGCTTGTAATGACCCTAGCCAAGTCAGTAGTTTTTCATTTTGACCTTAGAAGGTCTTTCAATGAGTGTTACTAGGTAGATTAGACTAGGCTCAATCTAACGTAGTTGATTTTGCTTTTCTGGGAGTTAGTGCTATGTTAGCCTAAAAGTGGGAAATTGGGTCTAAAAGTGTTCTAGACTTAGGTAAGATGATAAAATTACCTAAAAAGGCCCAAATGATGTTTATTCATCGATTGGAATGAGTTAGAGGTCATAAAAGTTAGTTTGGAGCATTAATGTAAAAAATGCCATAATGTTGTCATGACAACATTTACAATTTTGCAAATGTTGCATGCAACATCGACAACTTTTGATTCCCTTCAAACTTGAGGAGGGATATGAATGCTAGTGGCCTAAAAACATGGATAGGCATATTTAGATACCTTGAGGTTCATTTCCCGAGGGATGAGTGATGTAATGAAAGTTATTGAATAGTAAGAAGAACATTGTTTTCTGAGTTTTGTGCACAGTTGACTCTTTTGATGTATAAGCATTAGTGAATGGATTTAATAGTTTGTTCCAATGTTGGATCTATGTTTTAGATTTAGTTTTAAGAAATTTTCATTCATTGGAAAAGTGGTTTTGATTTGATTAGTTAGGCTTTGTAAATTGTTTTGTAATTAGTGTAGTTGCTGGAGTAGACAGAGTGGATTTTGGTTTCATGGCTCCCCCATAGAATCCAACTGTGGAAATCTTCAGGGTGTGGATGAATATGGTAGGGGGCCTCTATACATTGTAAATATGCAATTAGGAGGTCAGAAGTGTCATTTTTTTTATTTTTAAGATCATGCCCTAGGCAAGACCAGAGAGTTCGGTTAGGTGAATGACAGGGATAAATTTGAATGCAAGTGCAAGGGAGTGTTTGAGAGAATCAAACCAAGTGTGGTTTCAGAATCCTTGAGGTCTTATAGATCCCTAATATAGAGCTTAGGTCTTTTCCAATCGATCTAGATAGATATCTAGGTAGAAATCAATGGACTGCATATTATGAAGTAAATTAGCCCTATTTGCCCTATATTATAGGATACTACTGTACGGATGACCTAGGAGCCTAAGACCTCAAAAATATTCAAGGTATTGGAAAAGGGTATCCAAGTATCAAGTTATTTTTTGGGTTTATTTGGAAGTTTTGGGAAAGAATGCAGAAAAACCCTATGGATAGGGCTAATTGAGCAATTAGGCCTATTAGGCCTAAATCTTTGTCAAACTTGGACTCGATTGGTTAGACCTTGATGTCCCATCCAATGGAATCATATGGATGTCAAAGGGTTTTTTTAGTGTTCGACATTCCCCTTGCAACATTTGAGAAGTTTTTATGAAGGATTTGCACTTGGAGCCCTCCAAGTTAGAGTGAAGAGTTGAAACACATTTATTGATAGTTATACTTCAAGGTGAAGCACAAGGAGATCAACTCATTGTATTGAGTTAGTGAAGTCTTAGGATAGTGAAGAAAAGACTTGGGAGGTCCTATAAGTGATTTTATGATCTAGATAAGACTAGGACTAGCAGAGTCCTAGATTGTGAATGTGCAAGCACACCTTGGAGCACTTTCATCATGCTTGCACAATCCCTTATCTAGGACTCTACTTGTCCTAGCCTTCCCTAGATCCTAAGATCACTCCTAGGACCTTAATATTATTTTCTCTTCTGGCCTAAGACTATCCTAACTCAACTCCAAGATTTAGTCTCTTTGTGCTTCACCTTGAGGGATCACTAACATTAATGTTACTTCAAATCTTCACTCTATCTTGGATGACTCCAAGTGCAAACTTCTCACAACATCTTCACCAATGTTTCAAGGGTGTATCCATCCTTGAAAAAACTAATTTAAATCCTTCTAACTCGATTGGAATGGTACATCAAGCCTTAATCAATCGAGTTCAAGATTGACTCTCCTTTTGGTCCTAATAGGCCTATTTGCTCAATTAGCCCTACACAGAGGGTTTTTCTCAATACTTTCTTCAAACTTAAAAATAACCCAAAAAATAACTTGAGATCCAAATACCATTTTCCAATACCCTTAATATTTTGTAGTTCTTTGGTACCTAAGTTGTCCGTACAGTAGAATCCTGAAATGTAGGACAAATAGGGCTAATTAGGTTATAAATGTGCAGTCCACTGATTTCTACCTAGAAATCTACCTAGATGAATTGGAAAAGGCCTAATATCACTTATAAGTGTCTATAGGACTACTACCTCTCTAAAACCATACTTTTTTTGGAGCACTCACTCACTCCCCTACAAATGTACACTTGTTTCACTCTTTCAAACCACTAACCAGACACTCAATGCTCGCCTAGGGCATGACTTTAAAAATAGAAAAATGGCTATTCAAACCTCCTACCTACATATTTACAATGTACGGAGGCTCCCCTACCATATTCATCTAGACCCAGATTATTTCCATGGTTGGATTATATGGGGGAGCCATGAAACCAAAAATTGCCTAAACTACACCAGCAACTAGACTAACTACAAAACAATTTACTAAGCTAAACAAATGAACTCAAAACTACTATGCTAATGAACAAAAATTACTTAGGATTATGGATACTATGCAGAAAAAACACTAACTTTCACACTTCAATCCATATGATCACATTCACACTCAATGCAACTTCATTGTTACTGAAAACCAGAACATAGAGCTTTCGTTCACTTCAAAAATTACACTTCTCTACACAATACCTCGGGAAATGAGATCTATTTTTCCATGACCATTATTCTAGGACATTGTGGTAAATACCCATCATGTTTCCTCAAAAGGAATCCATTTTTTCCATTTGTTGTCATGCAACATAAAAAGTTGCTAAAATGTTGTCAAGCAACATTATGACAACATTACATCTTTTGGCATAATTGTAGTTAAGAGTCTCTATTCGACCTAGAATGGTGTAGAATGAATATAGGAACCATTTTAGGCACTATCCTACCCTTTCCTAAGTCTTAAAGGCTTTTAGAGACTTTTAAACCCATTTTCCCACCGTAGGTCTAATCTAGCACTGAACAACTAGAAAAAAAGAAACACCTAGATTGGATTGAACCTAGTCTAATCCACCTAGGAACACTCTTTGCAAGACCTTATAAGGTCAAATTAAAACCTAATGACTTGGCTAGGGTTAGTACAAGCCAAAATTGTAAATGGATTTAGGGATTTGCCTAGGTGCTCCTGCACCAGTGTGGTGGAAGTTTGAGAATTAGATTGAGGATAATTGTTAACAGTGATGATAGTGTCTATTAGGAGGTTGAGAGGGGGTTGATTGAGGATATCCTTTGACTCTTATCATAGGCTTGTTTACTATCTTAGGTTGAGAATGAATATTGATAACATTAACGTGATCACACTATTGAGTCTTCATGGGTTCATCACTAGAAGCAAGAGAATTAAGGAAACTATCCTCTTTTTCCAAGGTATCCTTAGAATAGGAATTATGGACTTGCTTTAAGAGTTCATCTCTACTAGGAGTGTCAAATAAAGGCAAAGTGATATTGAGAAAAGTATTTATTATGTCTTCCTCTTGCTCTAAAATATCCCTATGAAGAGGGTATGTTTTAGAAGGAAAAAGATCAAACATGAATGGGTCATCTACAGTAGAAGCATATGAAATGACAACTATTGTATCATCTCTTTTCACCAAGTTTGATTCATGAGGAAGAGAGTAATTTGTGTCATCATCCAAAGGCTCATCTCAAATAGGAGAATCATCAAGGGTAGGAATATATCTATCAATAAAGCACACTATAGAAGAGGAATGGTCATGGTTCATTAGATCTTGGTCCATAAAGGGGGAATAATTTAAAGAAAAATAAGGTGAAATTTCATCCTTAACCCAACTATCATCATGGGTAAGGCTTATATTAGGAGAACTAGAGTTAACATCAATCCTCAACTCTCCTCCCCAAAGAGGAAGATTAGTGAGAGAAAGGTTAAAATCAGCTTCCTTGTCTAATATTCACTTATAAGGTGATAGAGCGGACAAAGTAACATCACATGCATTAAATTTATTCTTTTTACAAGTTACATAATGTAAAGGCAAATAAATATGAGGATGTTGTTTTATCTCAAAAGTGATAGAATGGTGTCGGGAGAATGCTTTAAATAACTTGTGCAACATGAGAGGAAAGAAATAAGTGCATATAAAGTAGATATAGATGTATCTAAAGGCATACAAAAGAGGGTCTAACTACCAATGCATACAAAATAGATCTAGTTAACAAAAAATGCATAGAAAGAAGATCTAACACCCAAAATTAGGAAGTATAATGCATGAAAGTGTCGGGTTCACCAAAATGTAAAATAAAAATGGTGATAAATTCTATGATAGATCACTCACCAAAGTATATGATGTATTCAGGAAGATCCAAGACCTTGAAACAAAGAAAATATGATTAGCCCAAGGCAAGGTGCTAATTCATGATCCTCACAATGTAGGGTCTTGGATTGGTCTTCATTTACCTAAGAGAAGGATTCATAAATGATATGCAAGAGGGGAATCTAATCTATGAAAGTAAGTGATATGAAATGAAAAAAGAGGGAAATATACTCACCTTGAAGACTAGAAGAGGATGCAAGTTAAGATCTGCAAACAGACTGTCAAACTATGTCAGAAACCAAAACGAAGCAGGATCTGGAATCAAGAAGCTGGAGACTGTTGACTGTCAAAATTTGAGTCCCAAGAACAGGTCAACTTGGAGGGTACAGGTCAACCTCAACCTATACCTGGACTCAAAAATTGGAACTAGGTTCTATGAATCTAGAGTGTGTCTTCCAGGATCTATCACGGAAACAGGCTCTACAATAGAAGGTAAAGATCAACCTCGACCTATAACTGACAGTGTCGGAACTCAGAAAAAAGATTGATCTGGAAAGTGCTCTGAAAAGGATCCTTGAATCTTCAATTGAATCTGTGAATCCGAGTTTACACATGCACATCAAAGAGGGGAAATTGTTGGGGGAAGGGTGTTAGAAATTAATCTTTCCTTGGTATTTTATATTAAAGGATAAACCAAGAATATGTCTCATATTTGTATTTCCTTTAATAAGGAAATTATATATTCCTCCTTAAGAGGATTCCTACACGTGGCACACACCTAATGTAAATGTGGCACTCATAGAGTATGGGAGTTACATGCAAACTCCTTCACTCATCTCTACTTAAGAGATGTTTTTCACACACTTCTAAGGAGGGGTTCTCACAAGGTTCTAAGTTGGTTCTCTCAAGTTAGATTTCTTCTC
>MU225962.1:1002146-1032735 GCA_018584345.1 Thuja plicata | reverse complement strand
CTCTCTCTCTCTCTCTCTCTCTCTCTCTCTCTCTCTCTCTCTCTCTCTCTCTCTCTCACCTCGTTCATATTATATGCACAAGGGGTTTTTCTTAGTTTTCCCCTTTCAAAAAAATTGTCTTGGTGTTGATCTTGAGCTTCTTGGTGTTTTTGATGTAAGTTCTTGAATCGTCATTATTTCACTTGGTTATGGTAAAATTCTTCTTCTTGCAACTCGCTCTTGAGCTCTTTCATGTTTCCTAATCTCTATTTATTTTCTTAATATTTCTAACAAAGGGGGCTTGCCTTGGTCAAGCCCCCGTTTAGGAATTAACCTTGAATTGAAATAAAGGAAATGAAATTCTAACATGTAGTAATGATTAAATCTAACAATGGAAATGTATCATACCAATGTAGATGCAATTGTGCTTAGTATGTGATCAATTATGTTGATGCAATAGTCTTGACTCAACACAAAAACCAAAAGGAAATCATGTAAGATAAAACCTCGTGTACTAGATGCTTGTAATTCTCCTCAATGTAGGATGGGAGAGGAAGAAGAAGACTTGAATGAGTGTAGATCTCCTCCCTTTATGGCCAAGTCCTTTTGTCTCCAAGAAGCTAGATCTATGAGAGGAAATGCATGCTTGATTGAATCAATGGATAGATGCTTGCTTGAACTCCTTGGATGCTTGTACTTGAGTGCTTGATAAATATTTCTTGTCGTATGCATGATTGTAGATTGATGTATATTATCAAATGAAGTGAGAAGCTCTCCTTTTATACTGATTTCGGGCATCAAAATCAAAAGGGTCGATTGCACTAGGTGGGAATAGGCCAATACTTTGCATCGGGCTCGGGAGCCAATTAAAATTCACCTCCCCAGGTACAGGATGAGGTTGACTTGTACCTTGAGGTGCAAAAATCAAGGCAAAAATCTCAGATCCTGGGAAGTATTGAGGGGTCAGGGGAAATATGGTGAAATAAGAAGGAAATGAATTTTGTGATTGGAGGGATAAAAGGGAAATCATGCATAGAAATTAGGGCCAACTTAGAGTTTTGTGAAAGATTGGAGGAAGAAAGAGGACCTTAATTTAAATTATGTATACAAATTAAATGCAATATGAGGTCCTAATGCAAGAAACACACTAAGAACGGCTAAAATGGTAAGAGCTTACTTTTTAGGATGGTACACTAATTTATGATGTAATGATGTAATATATAATGCCTATACAATTTAATGATCAATGAATGCACTTAAATGATAATAATGATTAATGCAACCTAGATGTTAATGAAATTTATTTGAATGGTTAATGAATTTGATAAATGTAATGTACATTGATAATACTGATTAATGCAAATGCAATGCTAATGATTAATGAATGCACTTAAATGATAATGACTTGATGCAATGCAAATGAAAATGATTAATGCAATATACCTAATTTGAATGATAATTATGATTAATGGATAATGTACCTTAATGATTAATGAAATGTATGCAACCTAAATGAATATGAGAAATGAAATGCACTTGTATTTCTTAATGTCCAATGTACTCCATCTTAAAGAAAAAAATTTGATCTATTTGTTGAACCTTTTGAGAAATGCCATAATGTCATTAATGCCTAATCATGAATGAAAGATGTCAATGCAACGATATTGTTCTCGCCTTTCATTGAGCCTTTTTATATTCCAATTTATCATCACTGATCTTTTTCAATGTTGAAATAGGTACAACCACCACTGGTATAATTAAATCATGATGATATGAATATCGATTTCATCGGTTTTGATGTTGCAAGTTTGACACAAGCATCATCGTATAAAGAACCAAGATGACCTAAGTATCTTTTGCGTAAACAGACAAGAATTAATCATTTTCATATGCAACTTTGAAATGTCCTCGATGATACTTTGATGATCATGTCCTAAGATAAGTTTACACACTATTATGAATTAACTCACAAGTAGAAGACCAAGAAAATATCATGCTTCGTCATTGCTTCTCTACTCCAAGACATCATAAAGTTGCTAAAAATACATGATCGCAAAAATCAAGAAAACAAACATTTGAACATATTTGCATTTGTAATCTGACCCATATTTCCAGAAGAATTCATCCATTTGTTGTTTTGATTTCAGTTTTGAATTGATGTCACATTTTTATGTTTGGATGTTTGTGATGTTCAAAGGTTATGAATCTTGATCTTGGTTTTGATGTGGTGATCTAATGCATGTGTGTCTGACTTGTAGCTCAATAATTGTTCAATTCTAGACTTTGGGATTTTTCCCCCAAGTTTGATTTTTACAAAACGATGGCGGATACAGACAATTTCCAAACCATGATGAAAGCTTCATTGGACAACTGAGATATGCAGATTGAGGTTTATTATGACTATGTGCAAGATGGTGGAAATGCAAACAGATATGAACAAGGATG
This sequence comes from Thuja plicata, assembly GCA_018584345.1. NCBI lineage: Eukaryota > Viridiplantae > Streptophyta > Pinopsida > Cupressales > Cupressaceae > Thuja > Thuja plicata. The sequence goes on along the minus strand of MU225962.1, from coordinate 1,030,311 downwards.
ACGAATGCAGATGTGCTTGATAGATAAAGGATCTTACCCTAAGACAAGTAGCGCATATTTACCAGGTTTTCACCACTTCGATTTATTGTAATTTTTTATTTTGTTTGACTTTTCTTTCTTTTTCTCTTTTTCTCAATTTTTGTATTTTTATTTTTTCTAAATTTTTTTCTATTATCAAGGTGGTTGTTTGCCAAATTTTCACTAGGATAATGATTTTTTCATGACTTTTTTAAATTTTTAGGTAGTATGAAAATGCCTGTTTGTCAGGTTTTAACCAAGAATACCATTTGTTCAGGACTTCTACATTATTTTGATTACTTCAGGATCTCTTTCTAATGTTTTTGGATTTCTTCAGTATCTATTTCTGTTGTTTTTGGATTATTTTCAGTATCTCTTTTTCGTGTACAAATTGAATTCAAGATATCGCATTGTTTTTATTTCTTTAGGATCTCTTTCTAATGTATTTAGATTTCTTCAATATCTCTTTTTTTTTTTTTTGGATTTTTCTCAGGATCTCTGTGTTGTACAAACTGAATTCAAGTTGTCATGTGTAGAACATCTTAAGGTGGATGTTGTCGATAGGTTCTCAAGAAGTAGGTCTTCATCATATGTGGATAATTTGTAAGTGCATGATCCATATGTTGACACTATGACAAAAGGACCTAACCAATTAGCTTCAAATTTTATATTATTTTATCTATCTTGTTGATTTATTAGATTTTCCCTCAATACTAGGTCACCCACTTGAAATTCCCTAGGTTTCACTTTCTTGTTCGAGCTTATAGACATGCACTTTTGATAGACTTTCAAATGGTCATAATCTTGTTATCTCTTCTCATCAAGTAATTCTATCTCTTGCAATCTAGATACTCTATAATCCTCATTTGATAAAATTCCATGTAGTGAAACTTTTAGGGAAGGTATCTCTACTTCTAAAGGTAAGACTGCCTCTGATCCATAGACTAAAAAGAAAGGTGTATCTCTTGTTGGTGTTCTCACACTAGTTAGATATACCCATAGTGCTGGATTCAGTTGAACACGTTAATCCCCTCTATAATAATCAAATGTATTCTTGAGGATTTTGAGGATGTTATTGTTTGAAACTTCTGCTTGACCATTTCATTGAGGATAATATATAGATGAAAAGTGTTGAATGATATGAAACTTTTTCACATAGCTCTTATAAATATTTGTTATTGAATTGTTTACCATTATCAGTGATGATGGCATGAGGGATTCCATATCTAAAAATTATATAATTCAAGATGAACACGAATATCTGCTTTCAAGTAGAAGTGGAAAGAGGTATATGTTAGAGTAATTAGTTAGTTTCATTACTCTTTTTTACTTAAGCTGTCTCTTAGGTGCATATAATTAATATTTTATATTAATTATATTGTGCAACCTAGTTTTTCTGTTTAGGGTTTGTTCACCTTTATAGGCTGAACTTTGTAATGTTTTTTTCATAACTTAGAGAACAATATTGTGACTCTTCTTTTGAGCATCTCTAAGTTCTGCTTTTTCATTCTCGTGCTTCTTCTTTGTAACAAGTTATTTGCATGCAGGTATATTTGGGTTCTGTATATTTGTGTTTGTCAAATCCTACATGGTATTAGAGCCACCCTGTCGCTGCCTGGTTTGAAAGTTTTTGAAGCCACGATTCAAAGACGACAGCCACAGCTTCTCTAGGGTTTTTTTGTCATTTTAAAGGAGGTGCTAGTTTTTGGAGTACTTTGAGCCAAAACAGACTCCACCATCATGCTCAGAAGGCCTGAGAGAGTTGAAATACATATAAAGTTCGATGGTTTTGGCCACAGTGACCTCAGGCAAAAAATTTAGCCTCCCAGGCCGTACGGGCACGTTTTTCAAAAAAAATTTAAAAAAAACAATTTTTTCATTATTTTTTAGGGCCGCTAGAGCGCGCCTCCCACGCGCCACCCCACCGCCACTGCGGCCAGGCCTGGCCCCCCGTCGGCGCGCCGCCCAGCCGCCACCGGCGATGCTACGGTCGGGAGCCACCCAGGAGCCCCCCGGCCTCCACCGGTGCCACCGGCCCACCACCACAACCTGCGAGTGACGGTGGTGACGTCATCGGCCGAAAAAGTTTTTTCCCAGCGATTTTCAAAAAATTTCTGACGACATTTCATTTTTTCGGCGATTAGAAATTTTTTTCCAACGGCTGTCAAATTTATCCTCAGCAGCTATGACGGTCATTTGGACGTCAAATTTTTTGTCGTCTCTGTGTTTTTCCAAAGAGTTGTTTTTCAGAGGCATCGTTGGTTTTTTGGCCATAACTTGAGCATACGGTGTCCATTTTTTAAAAATGAAATATCGTCGGAAAGGTGTTTCTGAGCCAGACATGATGATGCTGGTCTTGATCACTGGTTCAGCCGTTTGAGCTCCTATTTTGGCATTTAAGTAGAGGCTTCTGTTCCTCTCTCTCTACATCTGGCGTCCAGGTTTTTCTTCTCATTTTTTGTTCTTTCAGTCATTATTTCTTTGTTGTACGGGGGATAGAATCATTCATTGTGGGGGTTCTTTTGCTTTCTGTCATTTAATTTTAGAAAATGACCCTTCTACTTCCATCTTTTTCTTCTCTCAATGTCAGACCCCTCTGTGGCCCGGCTGACACCGCATAATTACCACACCTAGAAAGCACACATGACCAGGCAGCTTATGTCACGTGGCCTATGGTCGTGTCTGGATGAGAACCAACCTGTTCTGCAGTGTCCTTTTTAGGCTCTTCAGCACAGAAATAAAATGGATGAAGCCATGGGCTTACTGGCACTGAATGTTTCTAACAGTCTCCTGTTTCACCTGGAGAATTTGAATACTCCTCGGGCTATATGGAACAAGTTTGCAGATTTGTTTGGAACAGTTAATGAGTTCAGGGCACTTCAGCTTGATGCAAAGTTGACATCCTTGTCTCCTGACAGCTTTTCCACCATTGACAACTTCTTGATGAAGTTCAATTCTCTTTGTTCAGTTTTATAGGGATGTGGGAAGACCAAGTCAGATAATGAGTGTATTTTTTTGATACTCTCAAAGCTTCGCAGATAGTTTTCGATCTTCTCCCCCCCTTCTATTCCACTATGGATGCTTTGGGCCCTCGGCACACTATGCCTTCCTTTGTGACCTTCTGTGATCGATTGACTCGAGAGCAGTCAAAGATTCAATAGTTGGATAGTTCTTCTGACTCTATGAGCCATGCTTTGGTTGCCCACTCACCATCACGGAAGCCAGAGTAGAAACAGGCGCCACCATCTACTCGTCAGAAGGAGAAATCAAAGACTGACAAACCCTCATGTTCCTATTGTCAGAAGGGAACTCATGATGAGTCACTTTGCTATCAGAAGAAGTTTGATGGTTATGAGAAATAGATTGCGGCCTTGCAAGCTCTCCTTCAAAAGAGCACTATTTCCTCTCCATCCTCTTCTGGCTCATAGGGGTCTGCTTTTCAGTCTTCTGCCACATCTTCTTCAGCTGGACAGGATCTTGGAAAGGGTCATGCATTCCGGGCTTCTGCTGCATCCCCTTCACAGGTCCCTTGGATACTGGATTCAGGTGCTTCTCACCATATGGCATCTTGTCTAGAGATCTTCTCTTCTCTTGTGACTTCTCCTATTCCTCACATTCTCATGGGGAATAACACTGTTATGACAATCTGTGGGAAAGGTTCTGTAAGCATTCAGGATGGCACATTCAATGATGTATTGTATGTTCCATCTCTATCTGCAAACCTTCTCTCGATTCATCAGATCACTCTCAGTGGGTCAGGGAAGACAGTTGAGTTCACGGCAGATTCAGCCATCATTAGGGATAGTGCGACAGGAGGCATTGTTGCTTCACGGACAGTTGATCATACCACCCATCTCTACACCTTCACACATTTTGGTCCACCATCTCCATTATCGAAGCTCAGCTCTCCTCTTCCGCGAGAGCATCATGTGGTACAGTCAGGTCACTTGAACCTCTGTGTTGTTCCTAAGACCACTGATGTGACTGCCACACCACATCTTGTTGAGGTTTCTTCTCTTCAGCAAGACTCTTCCTCAACACTGCCAGACCCTCCAACTCCATTCATTGAGCCACCAGGTGCATTTGTTGAGGATTCTACAGAGGACACTCATCTCCTCTATCATGATAGTGTCAGCGCACCTATCATACCACTTGCATTGGGGATTCCATTTCAGGATCCTCGTGTCTACTCCTTTGAGCATCAACTCAGCCTTCCTGTGACACCCCATCTTTAGAGATTACCTCTTCACTACTCACTGTCTTTCACTCCTTTGCATTGGAGTCACAGTGGTTTGTTCATTGATCTAGGGGTTCTTTCATTCTAGGGGGGCTTTGGAGCCTCGACCCTCTCTCACGGGGGGGTTGGCAGCACGCATTGTACTCATGGCTTTGAGAGAGTCTCTTGAATTCATTATTTGTCTTTTGCTTGCTTTTATATCTCTTTTTGGAGAGGATTTTTTCCCACTGGGTTTTCTCCTTTGTCTCTGGTTTACAGAGATTTCCTTGTATTGGGTACCTGATCAGGCCTTGTTGCCGGGACCCACTTTTCCTACTTTCATAGTTGTGCTAGGTTAGCTTACCTCTTCAGCTTCACTTAAGGGGGGGTGTTAGAGTAATTAGTTAGTTTCATTACTCTTTTTTCACTTAAGTTGTCTCTTAGGTGCATATAATTAATATTTTATATTAATTATATTGCGCAACCTAGTTTTTCTGTTTAGGGTTTGTTCACCTTTATAGGATGAACTTTGTAATTTTTTTTCATAACTTAGAGAACAATATTGTGACTCTTCTTTTGAGCATCTCTGAGTTCTGCTTTTTCATTCTCGTGCTTCTTCTTTGTAACAGGTTATTTGCATGCTGGTGTATTCGGGTTCTATGGATTTGCATTTGTCAAATCCTATAGTATAGCCTCAACCCATTTAGTGAAATACTATGTGGTTGTAATTATATATTTATGACCACTAGAAGATGGAGGATAGATCACCCCTATCAAGTCAAAACCCCATTGATAAAAAGGTCACGGTGTAGTTCTTGGTTGGTACATGAATCAAGTTTCCATGAACTTGGTATTTTTGGCATGTCTTCACAAACTGAAAAGAATCTTTCTCCATGATCGGCCAATAACACCCAATTCCTAAGATTTTCTTGGCCAAGGTTAAACCACTTGAATTTGAACCAAAAATACCCTCGTGAATCTCTCACAAGGTGTTTTTTAATTCCTCTCTCTCTAGACATCTAAGTAATGCTCTATCAAGACCTCTTCGGTACAATGTATCAGATATTAAGGTATAGTGGGATGCTTGTCGAGTAAAGTTTCACTTTTGGTTTCTTTGTTGGTTTAGGGGTAATATACCATCCTTCAAGTAGGTATAGATAGGTCCATACTGAGTAGAGTTAGGACCCACAAGTAAACAAATGATTCACGATTTAGGATGGTCATACACAAGTTGAACCAGTCCACATCTAAGTTGTTAGGTATAGATAATTATTTGGAATTGGTCAACATTTAAGTTTTTAGGAACAGTCATTTCCACAAGGGATCTTTCCAAGTTATCTTTATGATATGGTGAGATCTTCAAAAGTTCTAATATGGAAATTTGTACAGGGGTATTTTTAAGTTGATCTACCAAACTATATTGTCTTAATGTGAAGGAAATGTCATTTGATATTTTAATATTTGTTCCACATAATATCATCTTTGCTTGACTCTTGTGATGACGTGTGAGGGTTATTTATCTTTCATATCCTTGTAAATGATGACATTGATGGTTTTGTCAAATCTTGATAAGGTGTTTATGGTATTATCATAAGCATGAGCAAAATTCACTTTATCTCCTTTCTTGTTTGGTTGTGATGTTTTTGATGACTCTCCTTTTTCATGATTAGGGAGTGGAGTTTTAGATTTTGTGTGGTCATCATTATTCTTAGGTCCTTCAATAGTAATGGTGTTGTTATCAATCAAATCCTAGACCACATGTTTTAATCTCACACAACCATTGGTTTTGTGACCTTTATTTCTATGGTATTCACAATGGTGTGAATCATTCCACCAAGAAGGTTTTAATTGGGGTTCATATCCTCTTGATTTGGGTAATGTGATCAATTTGTTGGCTACAAGTGTTCTTAAAGCATATTCAAGAGGTTCACCCATGGGTGTAAATCTTATTTTGGGTGGATATTGTGGAGGTCTAAGTCTATCGTTGTCTTGATTGTTGTTGGATGAGCTGTTCAATTGATTGACATTATTGGATTGATTGTTAGACAAATAGAATGGTTTAGGTTTAACATTATTTGCATCTACCACTCCATCATTCACCACATCTTTGTTATATTTCAACCAAAATTTTGGTTTTCCATTATTTTAGTTATTGTTGTTGTTTGAAGGATTTGTGTTGTTGAAGTTGTTGTTGGTATTTGAGTTATTTGAGAAGCCTTTATTATCGTTGTATAACTTCAATTCACCTTTTATTACTAATGCATCCTTGATTTTAACACCATTCTCTATAATTTTCTCAAATGTAGGAGGACATTGTAATTGGATATAGAAGTTCATTTCACTTGTCAAATTGTTGATAAAGATATCCATCTTCTCTTTTTCGCTGACACTTCTTGGATATTTTGTGAATATTATTCTTCATAATTTTAGAAATGTTAAAAATGACTCTCCATTTAGTTATTTGGTATTACAAAGATCCAACATAGTAACCATGTGTTCTATGTTGTAGGAGTATTGTGTGACAAACTTAGTGACTAGTTCCTCAAAGTTTTTGATGTCAGGTGGTAACTTTGAAAATCAGTGCATAGCTTGTCCTCCTAAACTCCTTGGAAACAAATTCATTAGGTAAGTTTTCTCATGTATGAACTCCATAGTTATGCTGAAAAATTATTGTTTGTGATCTTATGGGTCTGTTGTACCATGTACTTGTCATACTTAGGAATATCTATGTTTGGTGGAAATGGCACCATGTTTAAAATCTTATCAAACGAGAATGGATAAATACCTTCTAAGGTATATTTATTTGTTGTAGTTACCATTTGAATGTCATGAAATTGTTGTTTCAAAACCTTGATTTACTTGTTCATGGCACCTAGGGGGTTAACTTCATCTTCATCTTGTTTCAATTTTGAAACATCATAGTCGTGAGGTAATTTGACTCCTGATTGGGATAGGGTCATGAAATGCATTTCCTTATCAGTCTCTTGGACTTTTTCCATGAGTTTTTGAAACTTGACATCCTGTTGGGATTCTCTTATATTTTCTTTGGTTACTTCTTTGCCATGATTGTTTTTGTTTCCATCGTTAGCCTTAGCCCAACTATTTTATTTCATTGTGGGTTGTTTTTGTGTTTCATATAGTTATGGGATTTTTGTCTCTTTGGGATCTTGAGATTGTTTGAAATTATAGAATCTATTCCTTGTTGGTGGCATGAAAGTTGTTGGGAGTTAACCTTGTGTTGAATCCTTTTAAAACAACTGGTTTGGTCTAGAATTTTGATTGAGGTTTGTAGACAAGTGATAGACAAGGGTTATAATTAGGATTGATCAAAATGAAGTGTGTCCAAGATGGTGCAGTCTAATATAAAAAGATATATTTATATGATAAAGACTTAAAATTGACCTTGATTCCTTGGGTTCTGGGTGAAGGACCTATAATCCTTGATCGTGAACTTTCCACAATCAGAGATCAATGTTGTTTGAAAACACTTGCAAATTGATGTGATTTGAATGGACAAAGATGAAGGATTCACTTGTTTGACATGATGTATATGATTGAATTCTAAATCTATTTTTATTGAAAAGGGATCTACTCTGAAAAGGGTATCTAAAATAACTTTCAAATTTTTTCGAAGATGTACGGAGGTATCCATTGTTTTGAATGTGATACTTTATATGCGATGGAACATCAGTTATATGTGATGGAACTATTCAAAAATATGACACTTGATCTGTCAAATGCGATGGAAAATTGGTTATATGCAAGTAAAATCACCTTAAATGTCATACACTGCCCTCTATTTCTAGAGTTTGTCAAAATTGTGTATTTGTTTGAGGTTTTTCTTGTGAATAGTTGAATTCTTCTTATTTCGAAGTTCATGAAAATACAAAAAATACTTTCATTTACACTTGTTTTTTCCTATACCTCTAAAACTTTTAGTGTATTTTCTCAAACCATTTTCATGGGTATAGCATAATAAGAATAATTCAAGCAATCTTCCTAAGGAAATTTTTGGATTCAATATATCACTTATAGGCTCACGAACTTGGAATAAATTCCAAACTTGATACTCATGACCCTCATGTTGTATGTCCCTCCTAATTAATGTAAGAGGTAATTTCATATGGAGACAGTGAGAAAATTATCCACTTCAACAAGCCTTCAAGGTGTAAGATAAGTATTTTTTGTATTCACCTCCAAAAACCTTTTTCCTCACAACCAAGGGAGTACGTATGGTAAGTAGCTTCAAAGGATGACACAATCCTCTTGCACTATAACTGATATACCATAGATAATAAGGGAGGCATTCTAATTAACATGGTTTTAGATAGGATACTATTCAAAATGTTTAAGTTTATCCCCCATTATAGAGACTTACCACCACCATAAAAATGGGGTTTTGCACAATTCTGAAGAACTACTAGAGGAAGACAATTCTCAAGATCTTTATGTCATTCACCCCATTAATGATGAATGCATTTTTATTATAGTGGGTTAGATTTCCATGGTTTTTGGTTGCATCTCACTTGGTTCATTCCCTCTTACTAGCCTTCGTAAGGCAAATCTTGGGAGGCAGGCCCGCTAAAGTTAAAATGCACTAATGAAATTGAAATTTAGATCTATGTGGGTGTGGTATTCTGATCACCCAAAAGAGGGGAGACCATATCCCTACCACTTTTGACCTTCAAACACATATAAAACATAATTTGTTCTTTGACCTTATCTAACTAGGTGGGATCTTGGTGGGTTTAGCATTTTGATCACCCAAAATAGGGGAGGAAATATATCTACCACCTCAATCCACAAGCATAAAAGGTCATTTTAGATTGATCTATGTTTTGAATTGAAATGTCATCAACTCAAATTTATTGAAAGAAAATTGCCACAAAAATATTTTAGGGATTTAGAGAATGCACACCTTTTATCAATTTTATCAATTTTGGCACCAAGTTAGCAACCGCGTTATTATCAAAAGGATTATAAAGAATCCATATTCAAAGGCATATCTATGTTATACCTAGCTAAATACTTGTTGAGAATAGAAGAATAATGATCATAAGATTTTTACTCTTCTTGACTTTTAATCATGTCAATATCCCGTTCAATCCTAGATGTATTAGCATGTGCATGTTCATAAGCTTTCCTAGCATAAAAACCTGGTTTACTATGAATAGCCTTCTGTAATTTGTCAACCCTATCCATCTGCAAACCATCAAAATCAAGATTAAACACTTGAATCTTGAAAAATTTAAATCAAAGTTAAAATCGATGGATCAGATGTAAAAAATTTGCTTTAAATGTGATGTTATATTTATCAAATGTGAATCCCTTTTGTTCAAATGTGACACTCTTCTATCTAAATGTGACACTCTTCAATCCTGTCAAAAACCTACAAGCAAAAATGTAAACACACTGATCAATAGTTACAGTTTTAAAATTGACAAAACAAAGACGTATAGCGATGAAAGGACATTTAGATGCAATGTTCTTTGAGTCAAAAGTAATAGAATTGTTACAACCTGCAAGCTAGATATGCAAAATAAAGACAAAAATAGGATTAGAAAGGTGACGCGTGGGCCCCACAGTGGGAGCCAATAAATGTGTGCAATTTTATGTGAATCACAAACCTCAATGAGACATTAATATGAGAAATCAAATCAAATTAAGATACAAACTAGATAGAAACATGAAATGAAAGACTCGGGAGCATCTTAGCACTCTCTATTCCTAACGACCTTTAGCTCTCAGCTACAAACTGAGCTCATGGTGATGACTTAGAAAATGAGAATGAATGATATGATAAAGATCTAAACTACGATGAATGCAAAATTGATCTAAATGATTAAGAACAATGGTATAGATTCAACTAAGTTAAGCATGATGCAAACTAAATTCAATATGATTATAATGCTCAAATGATATTTCTATTGCAATTGATACGATGATGATGGATCACAAACTATTGAAATAACTTTGCTTAAATGGTCATGGATCATTTGTACTAAGAATACATCCTATTTAGAGTATTTCTCAAGGTCCTGGGGGTGAGTTACGATTAACCATGGTAAAGATGTAGTTAGAGTCAGGGTCCCATGATGAATGGTTAAGATTGTCTTATAGGAATGGATGGCCAAGATAGAAAAGGCTTTGAGTAATCCATGTGAGCTTGTTCCTCATCTCTCATTGGTTGAATTTGATTTTTTCATTTAGTGGTTGGTGAGAGATTTTATGATTTAATTAATCCAAAAGAATTAATTAATTAGCCATGTGTGATGTGTTGAATAGGTTGAATTTTGGCTTTGATTTGAAATAATTAATTAATTAATGATGAACTATATAATCAAATATTAATTCAATTACATAGTAGATAATTTTGTATTTAATTAATCCACTATCTTAAATCTAATTAATGTTTGCCTTTTCACCATTTTTCAGGTGTATACAAAAATTAATGAAGATGGTAAAATAGTTAGAAATAAGGCTAGACTTGTTTGCAAGGGATATGTATAGATTGAAGGCATTGATTTTAAAAAATCTTTTGCACATGTTTCCCACTTAGAAGCTATACATATGTTTTTTGGATTTTTTAGTTTACAAAAAATTTAAAGTCTAGCAGATAGATGTTAAATTAGTGTTCCTGGATGGGTATTGGGAAGACGATGTTTACATGGAACGACTTGAAGGTTTTTTATGTGTAAGAAAAGAAAATTATGTATGTAGGTTTAAAAAGGAACTATCTAGTCTTAAACATGCACATAGATCTTGGTTTTCTAGGCTTGATCATTATCTTCTCAAACAAGGTTTTCATAGAGGAAATGCAAGTAGCAATCTCTATTTTAAATTAAAAGACGATCATATTTTTGAGGTTATTATTTATGTTGATGAGATTGTGTTTGGAGGAAATGATCATTTTTTGTAAAGAGTTTGCTACACAAAAGTAGACTAAGATTGAAATGTCCATGATTGGAGAACCTATATTTTGTAGGATTTGAGACAAACAAATTCACAGTCACCAAGAACACGTGCATGCAAATGACCTATTATAGGAGAGAAGCCAAAGAGACAAAAAGAAGAGCTTGGAAAATCTCAAGTGGTGTGAGAGAAAATTGTATTCCAAGATAATGAACAAATAATTAAAATTTCAACCTATAAGGTGAACGAAACCCTAAAAGGTAAAAGCTAGGTTGCACATTAATAATTAATATAAATATTAATTATAATGCACCTAAGAGGAAGCTTAAGTAAACATAGTAATAAATAACTTAATTAATTAAATTGATGTGATCTAATTAATGTGTAGAAATATAATTACTCTAACACCCTCCCTTAAGCGAAGCTCAGGAGGTAAGCTAACCTAGCATAGCTATGAAAGAAGGAAAATGGGTCCCGACAATAAGGCCTGATCAGGAACCCAATACAAGGAAATCTATGTAAACTAGAGATAAAGGAGAAAATCCAGTGGGAAAAACCCCTCTCCAAAAAGAGATAGAACAAACAAGCTAAAAAAAACATGAGGAAGGAAGGCCTCAAGAAGACCCCCCAAGGAAACCTTTCGTAACCCCAAGCATAGAACGCAACTGAAGATAGCGCGGAGATGCAAAAGGTTTAGTGAAGATGTCAGCAACATGTACGTCAGTGGGAATGTACTCCAAAGTGAGAACATCATCCTAAATCTACTGACGGATGAAATGCATGTGAAGCTCAATGTGTTTAGTGCACTGATGCTCCACCAGGTTGTGGGAAATGTGAATAGCACTCTGATTATCGCACCACAGAATAGTGGGACGATTAGGGGGAAAACCAAACTCAGTCATCAACTGTCGAAGCCATAAAATATCTTGACTAGCATGCACTGTAGCTTTGTACTCAGCCTCTGTAGATGAAAGTGCACAAGCATTCTACTTCTTGCATGACCATGTGATAGGACCAGAGCCAAGGCAAAAAACAAAGCCAGAAGTAGACTTCTGATCATCAACATCACCAGCCCAATTTGAGTCAGTGAATCCAACAATGTGAGGAGCCCCTGATGTGTAATGAATGCCATACAAAATAGTGCCCTGAATGTATCTCAAAATGTGCTTGACAGCTTGCCAATGACTCTCATGAGGCTCAAGTGAAAACCGAGAGACAAGACCAACTACAAAGGAAAGATCAGGACGAGTGTGTGTCAAGTACAACAAACTGCCAACCAACTATCGATACAATGTAGGATCTACTGAAGGTGAAGTGCAAGAGGTAGACAAGGTAACACCCAACTGAAAATATGTGGGAGAAGGCTTTCAAGAAAGCATGTCAAAGCGTCGAATCATGTCAAGAGCATACTTTTGTTGGTAAATGAAGATCCCAGCAGAGGATTGAACAATCTGCAAACCAAGAAATTAGTGTAACAGACCAATATCAGTCATCTCAAATTGCTCCATCAATGCGTGTTGAACATCTTGAATCATAGAAGATGAGCTACCGGTGATGAGAATATCACCAACATATAGCACAAGGATCAAAACCTCATCCTCAAGACGTTGAATGTAGACTTGTAAGAAATAATAGAAGAGCAAAGGAACATAAACAATCCAAGAGAGCTATAAAATGGAGAAATGTTACCATAAAAACCAGATCCATGAGCATTCATCAAAAGAGCAAAGACAAGGGAGACAAGATATTTTATAAGGGTAAAAGCAAAGAAAAACCCCTTTGTGATATTATGAATGAGGCCATAGCCTAGAGAGAGAGAGAGAGAGAGAGAGAGAGAGAGAGATGCACATTACAATAACTTCTTCATGGATCATTCTTCATCCTTGCATATCAAGAAATGAGAGAGGAGAATCTCTTAAATAGAGATGAGAGAGAGGAGTTGGAATATAACTCCCAAGTCTTTGAATGCCACCATTCATAAGTGTGTGTGTGACATGTGTCAAAGTCCTCTTAAGGAGGAATAAACTTCTATCCTTATTAAGGCATTACATAAAATGAGTTGTCCTCCCACTAGAGGACAAAATACATGTAGGGATTCCATAGGAATCTCCTATTTAAAATACAAGTAAAGATTAGATATTCTAACAAGACTATAGGATTAGAATGACAGCGTGTGAATCCTGTAGAAAGTAGAAAAGAGTTCATCTTCTCATACCAAGCCTGAGGGGCCTGTTTGAGACCATACAAAGAACGTCAAAGTCTGCAAACCAAGGAGGAATCTTGCACAAATCCTTGAGGTTGCTCCATGTAAATCTCCTCAGTAAGATCATCATGCGAGAATGCACTCTTCACATCCATCTAAAAAATGGGCCATCCTTGAGAAGCTGCGAGGGATAAGACAAGGCGAATAGAGTTCATCTTGGTGATAGGGGCAAATGTCTCAGTGTAATCAATACCCTCAACCTGTGAAAAACCCTTCGCAACAAGACGTGCCTTGTACTTATCAATAGAACCATCAACAAAAAACTTAGTATGATACAACCACTTGCATCACACTAACTTTCTTCCCTTAGGAAAAGAACAAATATCCCAAGTATGATTCTTCATCAAAGAAGAATACTCCTCCTCCATAGCACTGTCCCACTCAGGATGTCCTGTCACTGCTGAAAGTATCTGAGGATCATCACAAATAGCATGACTCAGAAGGCTAGAACCCGCAATATGAGACTGGGTGTGATGGGAAGATGAAGGGTCACTAGCCAGAGATCCTGCAGCCTCAACTGTAACACGAGCCCGTCTAGGCATCTGTGGAGGATTATGTGGTGTAGGTAAATGGGGATCACCAAGATCATCATCCCCATCATCCTGAAAAGAATCTAGAAGTGATGAGGGAGTAGTGGTAAGTGAAGTAGACTCTGGAAGTAGGGTATCTACTGTAGGAAGGAGCTCATCAATCTGGACATCCCATCGAAACAGGACCTCTTTGGAATCAGGATCAAATAACTTGTACGCCTTAACATCCTCGTAGTAGCCAACAAAAATGAGGTGTCAGCCCTTCCGCTCCATTGCTCTCCTCTGAGCATCAGGTACAAATGCCCATGCTTCACTACCAAAAACTCAGAATGAAGATACATCAGGCTTGACATGAGACCAAGCCTCCTCAGGAGTCATATGTTGAACTGCCTTGTGAGGCATCCGATTCTAAATATAGTTGGCACAATTGACTGCCTCTGGCAAAAAATATGAATCCATGGACCTGGACTGAATCATACAATTAGCCATTTCCCGAAGTGTTCTGGTCTTTCTCTCTACCACATCATTCTGTTGAGGGGTGTAGGGAACTAAAAACTGATGTTGAAGACCATGTTCAGAGCAAAAATCCCTGAAAGCTTGGTTCACATACTCTCCCCATTATCTATGTGTATCCACCGAATAGAAAGACCAGATTGCTTCTCCACAAATGTCTTAAAGACTCAAAATGAATGAAAGACATCATACTTGTACTTTAGAAAGTACACCCATGTGCGCCTGGAGAAGTCATCAATGAAAGTAAGCACATATCTGGCACCAGAAAAAGGAGTAGGAAATGACATGAGGTCACTATGAATCAACTCTAGTGGTGCCAAAGCATGAGTAGCTCATCCCTAAGGAAAAGGATCCCTGTGTTGTTTTCCAAGAACACAACCCTGAAAAACACCATCAGTGCAAGAAATCTGAGGAATCCCAAGAACAAGTGCCTGTGTGCTCATCTGCTGAAGATATTTGTAATTGACATGGACCAAACGCTCATGCCAAAGTCTACTCACTAAATCTGCATGTGCTATAAAATAGGAACATGTACCATCAGAAGGCTCAAATCCATCAAATCTATATAGGCGGGATGCAGAGTCAACACTCCCAGTAGCCACAATCAAATCAGAACCATGTAAGTCCCAAATAACCACATGATGTGGTGAGAACTCAATTTTCTTACCAGAGCCAGAGTGGAAAATCTAATAGATGGATAATAGGTTTGTCGAGATGTCAGGGACCACAAGAACATCCTGAAGAGAACCCCCAACTAATGCAATAGAACCAGAACCCAAAACTGAGGGATGTGATGAGTTCCCAATAGAAATCTGTGAAGTAGCACAAGGAGCAAGTGAGGTGACAAAATTCTAAGTGTGAGTCATATGGTGAGAGGCACGAGAATCTAAAATCCAGGTGGGGCCAGAAGTCATTGCTCGTGCAGTAAGAGCATGACCTTTCCCTACAGGAGAGGATGTAGACCGAGGAGAAGAAATGTGATGCTCCTACATGGCTTCCTCTAAAGCCTCCAAACATTTCCAACACCTAGAAATGGGATGTCCATCCTTGCCACAAAAACTACAGGTTTCAACTGATTTCTTCTTAGTCTTGGAGGTAGACTCAACATACTTCGAAGAAGATTTACCCTTTGAAGGGTTAGTTGGAGGTTTTTAATCATTTTTCTGTGCAGGTTTGGAGGAATACTCACTGCCTTCTGAATCTTTCTTCGGTTTGGCTTTATGTTTTGGTTTCCCCTGTGAAGACTTAGCAACCAATGCTTGGCTTGAAGAGCTAGAAACATCCATCTGTTGGATCTTTGCCTGTTCCTATGTCAACCAATTACAAAAGGTCTCAAAGGAAGAAATGGTGTGCCTGGAACCCAAAGCATCCATGGTGGAGTAGAAAGTGGAAGAAAATATCTGATACTATCCTCACAACTTTGAGAGTATCAGGAAGATACACTCATCATTTGTCTTGGTCCTCCCACATCCCTGCAAAACTAAACGTAGAGACTTGAACTTCATCAAGAAGTCCTCAATAGTGGGAAAGCTAGTAGGAGTCAAAGTGGTCAACTTTGCATCAAGTTGTAGTGCCTGAAACTCATTCATTGTGCCAAACAATTCTGCAAACTTGCCCTAAATAGCCGGAGGAGTGGTCAAACCATCTAGGTGAAACGTGAGACTGTCGAAGATGTTCAGTGCAATCAAGCCCATGGATTCATCCATTTTGTTTATGTGTTGAAGAACCTCAAAAGGGCACTGCAGAATAGGTTGGTTCTCATCCAAACATGACCATAAGCCACGTGACATATGAAGCCTACTCATGTGTGCTTTCCAGGTGTGATAGTTATGTGGTGTCAATCAGGCCATAGAGGGGTCCGACATTGAGAGAAGAAGACGAAAGAAGAAGGGTCTTTTCTAAAGTAAATTATAGAAATTAAAATGCACCCCCCCACAATGTATAATTCTATCCCCCATACACAAAGGAAATAACTAGAGAAGGCACGAAAAACAAGGAGAAAACCTGGACACCAAATGCAAAGATCGAGGAAATAAAAGCCTCTACTTCGACACCAAAATTAGGAACTCAAACACCTGAATTTGTAAACGAAACTAGCATCATGGTCTCCAGCTCAGAAAGAGCTTTTCGATGATATTTCATTTTCTAAAAAATGATACTGTATGCAAAAGTTACGGTTTAAAAACCAACTGCACCTCTGAAATTGAGCTCTCTAGAAAAAACCAGTCCTAGGAAAAAAATTGATTGTCAAATGACCGTCGCACCTCCCCGGGAAAAAAATTGACGGTCGTATGCACGTCAGGGGGCTATTTGCCCGGAAAAAAATTCTGGTTTATAGAAAAGTTTGCAAGGATGTCGGAAAGTGATGTCACTTTCTGACAAGTGACGTTAGCGGGCGGCGCTGCTAGTGGCGGTCGGGCGGAGGTGCTCCCCGACGACGCTGGGGCGGCGGCCGGGTGGTGTTGTTGTTGCGACGGCTATCGGGCAGCGCTGCAGTAGTATGCCGGTTGGGGCCGAGCGGGGGTGGCGCGGTGGCGACGCGTTCTGCCTGCCCCAAAAAACCTAGAAAAATGTGTTTTTTTTATTTTTTTTATTTTCTCATCTTGAAAAATGTTTTGTACGGCCTAGGAGAGAGAAAAATTTTCCCAGAGGTCGCTTTGGCCAAAAGTGGCAAACTTTATATGAAAATTGAATCTCTTAGGCCTTCTGAGCGCGATGGTGGCATCTGTTTGTGCTCAAAGTGCTCCAGAAAAAAGTGCATCTTCCAGATTGAAGAAGAAACCCTAGAGAAGCTATGGTTTTTATCCTCAAATCATGGCTTCAAGACCTCCAGACCAGGCAGCAGCAGGGTAGCTCTGATACCATGTAGGATTTGCGACAGACAAATCCACAGTTTGCCAAGGACACCTACATGAAAATGACCTGTTACAGGAGAGAAGCCAAAGAGACAAAAAGAAGAGCTTGGAAAATTTCAAGCGGTGTGAGAGAAAATTGTATTCCAAGATAATGAACAAATAATTACAAGTTCAACCTATAAGGTGAACGAAACCCTAAAAGGTAAAAGCTAGGTTGTGCATTAATAATTAATATAAATATTAATTATAATGCACCTAAGAGAAAGCTTAAGTAAACAGAGTAATAAACAACTTAATTAATTAAACCGATGTGATATAATTAATAAGTGTAGAAATATAATTACTCTAACATATTTTTCCTTGGTTTGCAGGTATCTCAATCAGATTCAATTTTCTTTCTTTCTTAGACTGAGTACACTAAAGAGATGCTTAAAAAATTCCAAATGGAATATTGTAAATAGGTTACTACTCTGATGATCATAGGGTGTAAATTGATAAAAAAAAATGATGAATCTCTAGATACAAATAAGACCAAATATTGATCCATGATAGGTAGTCTCTTATACTTGACTATGGCAAGGCCTGCTATTATGCAAGCTATGTGTATGGTTGCACGTTTTCAGACTGCTCCAAATATTACTCATCTTAATTCGATCAAAATGATTTTCAGATATTTAAAAGGAACAACTAACTATGGGTTATGGTATTGTTTATCTAATGAATTTACTTTGATAATGTATACTGATGCAGACTAGGTAGGTTGTGTTGATGATAGGAGAAAAACTAGTGGTGGTCCTTTCTTTTTAGGAGAGAAGTTGGTATTGTGGTTGAGTAAAAAATAGAATTCTATGACCTTATCCACAACTAAGGCCAATGGTGTTGTTTTTGTTTCTTTCTATATACACATGTGTTGTGGATGAAACAAACTCTACAAGATAAGTTGATGAATTGTGATAAACCTCTTTCTATCTTTTTTTATAACACTAGTGTGATTAACATCTCTAAGAATATTGTACTACCTTCACACACTAAGCATATATTGATCAAGTACAATTTCTAACTAGTAAAGATTGATAATCATGAGGTTCAACCTTAGTTTGTTCCCACTCATAGCCAATTGGTTGATATATTTACTAAACCACTTGCTAAGGGATCTTTTGAGGCTCTTCACAAAAAGCTTGGAGTTCTGCCCTATCCAACTTAGCTTTGATCTCATTCCATGCATTTTATTTGTGGGATCTTTGTTCAGTTCATATTTATTTTCTTCAACTCTTTGTCATTGATGTCAAAGGGGGAGAATAATTGTGATAATATTGATTGCATGGTGCAAATGCAGGTATTTTAGTGATTGATTCTTTGTTGATTGCAATATTTATCTGTGATTGATTGTATGTTGATTATAGGTATTTTCAGGGGTTATAGATTGTCATATTTAATTCAGCTTAACATCAATGCCAAAGGGGGACATTGTTAGCATATTTTTCACTGATATCACAAATTGAAATAAAAGGTTATGCAATTTATATTTAATAAAATTTGGGAGATTTATCAAACCCCTTACATGAGGACTGATTGTTATTAATTTGACTTGACAAAGCAGAGGCGAAGATATCAGGTTCCAATTTATTCCTATCGAGATCTTCTATTATTTATGTCACATCCAATTTGTTCACTTAGAAAGGACACATTGAGTTTGGCAGAATATACATGATTGAAAGGGCTTATCAAATTATGAAGATAGACTAAATAATTGTATCTTATTGAGAATGAGACACTAACTCATTTGACTATAAAATCTGATGAAACTTTCTGACGAAAGATGCATAATTAGATGTAGTGTCGGATACTTTCAATTTTTAAAAAAAATTGCCCGAAGTTTGTCAGAATTCTGACAAAAATATTGATCGTCAAAATTTTGATGAACGTCGGGCAAATGTTTTTTAATAAATAAAAGTGATGCCATTGATTTATCATTTTGGGATTTTCTCCTTGAGCTTCTGGAAACTGATGTTGTCGCTTTTGGAGATGAGAGTTTGAGCGTGGTTGTTGGATGGCGTTTTGGCAAGTAAGTTCTCTCTTTAATCTTGAATCTCTATTTATTTTTGAAATACAAATAAATAAATTTTACCAGATTTTGCACTTTGTAGCTCAGAATTATAGTGTCTTAAGCTTTGACAGTAGACTCACACTTCATTTTTTCTTTCATAATATACAATGTCTACAAGAAATTAATGAATCTTTTCTATAAATGATAGGGTCCTTTTTATCCTACATGGATTTCATGTAACTCCTTATGAATCTAGGCTATATATTCCTCTTGAGACAAAATGAAAACACAAGATTGTGCTTCCTGGAAATGATAAAGAGGGCTTTGTATCTATGAGGGTTTCTGTTTCTTAGCCGTGGGTTTCCATTTAATTTTAATTCAAACACAAAATATGAAGGAAAAATGTGGGGGTTTTTTGCACCCTTGAGGCCATGATTTAACTATATGTGCATGTAAACCTTGGCTTTCATAACTCATGGTGGCTTGTGTATGCCTGGGCTTGGTAATACATGCGGTTTTTTTTGTATTTTGTAGTTTCCATAACTGTATATATTATATTGTTGATCATGAATGATAATGGAGATCTTGTTGTTGCATAAGACCATGTTGTTGATGTTAAATATGAGGGTTTCTTCTCTCAGACCTAAAATAATTTCATGGCTCATGCTGCTTCAAGAAATTTTGATGTTCTATGTTTTATTTTCTTGGAATGGTTGTTGTTTATATTTCAATGTTCGAGTAGGTTGCAGCTTATGTTTTTTAATATAAATATCATACCTTTACATTTCCTTTTGATTGCACTATTTGGGTAGTCAAAATACCATAAGAAAACATTGATCAATATTCTTTTGATTTAATGACTGGTTATGATCCTTTCATATCATATATCTATGATAGCACCTAAGGATTTGGTACAAGGCCTTCACTTTTGTAGCTGCTTAAAGTGAGAACTCTTGCTATTTCATGTAGCTATTCATATGGTATGTTTTGTGACTATTGTAGATGCACTTTATGTATATGGTAACATCACTATTTTCCTATTGTTCTCCAATTGTTGAACTTGTGTTGAGCACATGTAGCTGCTCTATTATTCTCCTTTATCATTGATATAGCTGCTAATATTGTTGTGACTACCTTGAATCAGTTTTTCTTGTATTTGTTCTTCATTTCCTTGATATAATGTGTCTTGGCATGTCTACCCCATATATTTTATTATAACTATCAATGTGTTCATTGTGTTGTAACTATATTTTCTCTATTGTGCTTCTTATCAACTCTCTTTCTTGTGATATGTACTTCGCTTTATTTGTTCAGTTGATACTTCCCTCCTAATGTCTTTGGCACTGTGATTGTTCTTGACTTTCCACTAGCACAAAATAACTCCTCTTCTTATGACATTAGGATAAAAATCATTGCAAAAACATTTTATAAGCATCCAATTAGTCTTATTTTAAAACTGCATACTTGTACCCGTTACATTTATGATAATCATTGGGTCTCTCATTTCATACTTAGTTCATGATTATTGCATCATTGAATGTCATTGATTACATGTGTTGACTTCCATGGTGATTGTCTGATCAAGCTGTCGTAACTGAACCTTAATCCTACCTATGATTACTTTTGCATTTATATTTCATTCTTCATTACAACTGCTCCTTTATGAAATCATGATATTACATCTTGTTGAAGTTGTAGACTATTATTTTAACCATCAGTTAGATGAAGAATACTCCACACCTGGTGAAGATGGGGTATCTTCAGATGGTCTGTCTTCACTCTTCTTTGTCCAAATCTTCCTCATCTGATTCCAAGTCTCTTCAACATTCACAAATTTCTTTCCCTTTTTCTTGTTTGACTTATTAACTGGTTGATCCACCTTGTTGTTCCTTGCTCTACAAAACCTTGCAATGTGTCCTATCATGTGACAATGAAAACATGCCATATCTGTTGATCTCCAAGGTCCTGAATCGCCTCTACTTTTCCTCAATCTACAGTTGATTTCTGTGTGACCATAGTTATGACAATGTGAGCATGTAACATTCCACCAATTCCCATTCTAACAAGGACTTGATTGGTTCACTTTTGACCATTGATTGTTCATCCTTGTCCTGCACTCATTAGCTCTATGACCATATTTGTTGCAATTGTAACAATAGCCAAGAAAATTACTTGGTCTAGCATTAGATCTAATACTTGGAACACTATATCTAACATTTGTCTTGCATAAATTAGCAGTATATCCAACCTTATGACAATTAAAACAGATTGGTTTATAAGATCTCCTACCAGATTTCCTTTGGTTCACCTTAGGTGCAAACTTTCCATGTTGATTGGTCTTTATGGTACCTAAAGATTCACCAACCTCATGACTAGTGCAGCCTAAACAATGACTTTCTCCATTCATCCTTTGATTCTTCATTTGTTCATCGAACTTTGTAGAACTCTCATTGAATTTATTGAGTAAATCATTTGCAACCTTCAACTCACCTTTTAGTTTCTCATTTTCTTTTCTCATATTTGTATTATGTCTCAGGGCTTCTTAATTTTCTTCATTTGTCTCATGTAGATGTTCATGAAATGTACCAACTTCTTGTTCAGATTTGAAAATCTCATCTACTTTAGCTTTTAGGGTTTCCTTTGCAATTTTCCTTGCTTCTTCTGCAACCTTCCTTGCTTCCATTTCTTCACCCATCCTGATTGACAAGGCTTCTAACTCTCTCTCTCTAGATTCTTCTTGTCTCCATGAAATTGCTTTTTCTCCCAGGTCAAAGTTTCTAGGACAACCTCAGATTCCTTAGACCTATTTTCTTTATATAGCTGACCAATGAGATCTTGTCTCTCAAATAATTGTTGAACAAGCTTAGACCTCTTAGCTCTTGATTGCTTGAGTTTCTCTTTCAACTGGTTAATGAGCTCTTCTGTATCTTTAAGTTGCTTTTTAAGTTTCCTTTGATATCTTAAACTCTCCGTATTTTCCTTAAGGATCCTTCTTCAAGGGTACTTGGCTCTTATACCAATTGTTAGTATTATAAGGCACTCATAGCAGGGGTGAATCAATGTAACCACATATCTACAAAGTCTTTTCATCAACTTCCAAAGTAACCAACATGAAAATCTAAATAGAACATAAAAGCATATCAAAATATACATCCATGAAATCAACTTAATGACACCAATATTTTATCATGGAAACCCTTGTTAGAGGGAAAAATATGGTGAGAATTATCACCCACAAATATCATTGGTGCACCAATAAGTCTTGCCATGTTAGGATCATTACAACACCTTGTTAGGGGTATACATTGTTAAGAGTATCTATAGCCCGTTTAGAAGCTATTACAAAAGTCATGTTAGGAACTACCCTGTTAAGGGATTTGAAACTCCTTTTGATAGTCGTCACCCTGTTGGAGGATTTAGACTTCAAGCCAAGTAGGGCCCTGCTACCCTATTAAGAGTAACCTTGTTAGAGGATTTTGATCACAAGCCAATTAGGACTTGCCTTGAGAATGAACTCAAATAAAACTGATCTGAAAGTAGCATGCTCAGCTTGACACATCCACTTCAGCACTACTCAAATCACTATTTTGTTCATACAAACATCCACTTCAACCACTAAAACCATCACATCAACAAAAAATCTCAACAACAATACTTTTCCCTTAAATTTCATCTCTTATAAACACTTTTAGGTCAGTGGAATAACCCTAAAATGTGTTACCTGAGTCGACCTCCAAATCCTAATCAAAATTCATAAGAGATCACTCCAACATAAGAAATTGAACTCCTCAAGGTCGACCTTCAACAATACAATTCATAAATAAATCAAACTTTGACACATAATTGATCGCTACCTCAATTTCATCATCTTGAGTGGACCAGTTGAGTGTTCTTGCCGATATCAATGTTGTTTGCCTCAATTCTCCAACAGTGCATTGAATTAGCTTACATGATCATAGATTTAGGTAAACATGAATTTGTAGATATTGTGTACAAGATCACATCATCTGAATCCTTCATATTATAATCGCACACCAAAATCACCATCACAGACTGTGTTATCACTGGTACAATGGATACTTAGACAAATTCATCTACAGTCACCTTCATCATCGGTATATCTGATCTGACCTATGGAATAGACTTGTTGCCATCAATGAAAACACTTTAACATTCATCCCATGATCTAGTATATGATCATCTCCATCAAATGCCAACATTCTCATCATCCCACGAGGCTGGTAGAGGAGGGGCACTTACACTATTGGATCCATGTTGGAAAAATGTCATTATCAATCATGGAGAAGACCCTTTGCATAGGCTGGTGTGGATTCTTATTAATATTAATAATCACCACTTTGGTGTTATTAATATTTATGCTCCCAATGATGTTTTGGAAAGAGATTTTTAATGGCGATGGATTGTTGATTCGTTGCCACCAGCCACTTGGGTTTTATGTGGCAATTTTAATATGATTGAGGTGGCTTCTAATAAGGATGAAATTTCACCTTTTTTTTGGACAACTGCAGAAAGAGAAGCCTAGTTTCACATGCATAATAAATTTAGTCTTTTTTATCCCCATCTCAATTGTTGTCTCCCACATGCGGCCTGGCATACCTGGAGAAATTATCTAGTTGGTTCTGACAGAGTTTTTAGGAGGCTTGATTATGCCATGATCTCCTCTCAATCTTTTTTTTCCTTTCGGACTTCCCGAGAATTGTCATTTTTGCCTTTTCCAGATATTATGTTGTTAGACCACCTTCCCAGTAAATTTTATATAGAATGGATTGTTCACCAACCACATTCCTATCTGCCACCTTTTTTTTTCTCAACACATCATTCCTCAACCATCCCTCAACTCTGGCCTACATAAGGAATGTTTGGGACCTTTAACCTAGGCCCACTCAATTATCAGGGTGGTTTTCATGGTGGAATGCAACCATTACTCACACTACACACTTTTTCCACTTTTATGGCAAATAACTAGCTTATTTCCATTATCGGTCCTATGTTAGAACTACTAAGGACTTGTGTGCGACAATTTACAACTTGGCAGTTCAACCTTTCCCCAAAGTTACAACTTAAGGTGGAAGACCTCTGTAATGCAAATCAAGTTGTCGACACTTATTCATCCATGGGAGCTCAAATAAAGGTACATCTTCGCTGGTTGAAAGTGGAAGATCATGCTAGTAAAGGTCCTTTCTCTTCACTACACCCCAGGCATTCCAATTGACGAATTAAAAGGATCAAAGATGGAAACTTGGTTCTCACTGAGCTTCCCGATATTTTGCAAACTTTTGTTGATCATTTCAAAAAAAAATTCACCATCCAGGATTCCACTCATGCCTCTCGTCAAGCCTTAGAGGATTGCTTGGCCTGTGTTCCCAATTGTCTCTCAAACTCTCAACGAGTTTTATGTGATAATACTTTTTCTATTCAAGACCTTAGGGAGGTTTCCATCTCCATGGAAGACAATAAGTACCCAGGATGTGATGGCTTTCCCTGTGAATTTTGTAAGGCCTTGTGTGATACTTTAGGGAATGGTCTTGATAATTTCTATTTAGAAGCATTACAAACTAGAACATTGGGTGATAAAATAAATAAAGGAAATATTAAATTCATACCTAAATCCAACAATCATGAGGACAGTTATACTTGGCGCCCCATCACATTGCTCAATGTCTTCTACAAAATTATTGTAAAGGCCTTGTCCCTAAGAAGTTGCCATCTTCTTCCCCAAATTATTCACCTAGAGAAAACATGCTTTATCTAATCTCAGTTCATCTTGGATGATATAATTATAGTTTGAGAAGGTATGGAATGGGCTCGCCAATATGGTCAATCCTCTATTTTCCTCAAAATTTACTTTTCCAAAGCATATGACCATATTGAATGGCCTTTTATTCTTGCTATGTTGTCTACAGTCGGTTTTGGTCCCCATTTTATTTCTTCTGTCAAAATGCTTTTCTAAGATGCTAGTGCTTGCATCACCATCATGTTAACAATAATAGTCCACCAACACAAAAAAGAGTGGGGGGGGGTGAATCAATAGTGGGCCAAATAATTAACTATAATCTTTATAAACCAATTACTTAATACAAATCTAAACACATCAAATACACCACCATAACACAATCAATTGTTGTCGAGGAAACCCTAGTAACAGAAAAAAAAAAACCAGTGGGAATTAGCACCCACAAATAATGTACGAAAACTATAGTATCCCCGTTAGGAGATTTACCCCTATTAGGAGATGATTATTACATACAATACACAATCCCTATTAAAGGACATACCATTTTAGGATTCAAGAGAAAATAAGAGGCTCACTTCCCAAAAGTGAAGGTTAAATCTACCTT
The DNA here is from genome assembly GCA_018584345.1 of Thuja plicata. NCBI lineage: Eukaryota > Viridiplantae > Streptophyta > Pinopsida > Cupressales > Cupressaceae > Thuja > Thuja plicata. Next base: position 1,004,598 of record MU225962.1, on the reverse strand, counting down.
CTGGACTCACTGTCTGAAATACAAATATAGAAGTAACAATAACCAGTGAACTGACTGATAGCAACTTTCTTTTCTTAAATAGTTCCAATTAATCTCATCACAATCACTACCTCTTCTCTACATCCAATAGAATTCACAAATACAAGCTTGCAGCTTCCACATCACACGTCCATACTACCTCACCAAGAAGCAACTCTCCTTTATACAAGTTTAAGATAAATAATTAGGTCAGCTTGTTCAGACTTCCCCAATGTACAAAAAATTGTATAGACCCTTGCTAAGATACACACGACACCTTACATGAGTAAACATCAATTACAAATCATCAATTATACTCCAAGATCCGTAATCCACGTTCATCATCCTCTAAACATGTTTCATCGATGTAGCCGGCCACAAATCGATCTTCACAATATCACATGGTCTAGCTGACGTCACCAAGAACACAATGACCCAAAAATCACAAGTAACATTATCCAACATGTCTTCTACCATTCCTTAAGCTCGTAAATCATAACTCAAGCTCACATCCAAGTTATCTCCAAAACTCAGAGATCAACTCAGTCACAATTTTATGTCACTGTTTTGTAACCAGTCTTGACCAAAACAACTATAACTTCTGCCAATAGTAAGATAAAACCAGGCGACCTTAGATATAAGATCCCTTCCCATCACTGTAGACATCTCTATGCTCACATGCTCTAAAAGTCTGTACAGTGTCCGTACACTTCTGGCAGTATTCCATGTACCAGTGATAACTAGTCTGTCTGAGACTTTAACTGAAACATATGTTGATATCAATGACAAAACATGAATGTCAACACCTCTAACAAAACCAATTCCAACAATCTCCCCTTTTGTAATTGATGGAAACATATGATAAAATCCATCAATCCAAACATTTTCTTTCACAATACAATCTTCTCAATATCCTCTTCACAGCTCCCCCTAAAATGGTAGAGAATTTCTACTTGTATCTCTCCCCCTTTGATATCAACGGAAAAGGGTGCCATATATCTTATCCTTCTCTGACCATCCCAACTCTTCAAGGTGTAGCTTTTTCAAATCTTCATGCCTTCAACAACCAGGTGCTTGATCACCCAAATATGCTCTGATATGTTCTCCGATCACTCCCCCTAAGGAGTACATCCAAGCATCAAGTCCAGTGATTGATATAGTTCTGATAACTACTGGACTGATGCATTTATGTACCATTTATTTCTCGTAGGGAGGGGTTCCCACCCCAAGCATACCTCTGAGATACTCACAGACATCTTTTGACAAATGTTTTGTGAATATATCTGTTATTTGCTCCTCTGTATTGATGTACTCCAATCCAACTTCATTTTCTACAACCTTGTCTCTTAAAAAGTGATATTTGATTGAAATGTGTTTGGTTTTTTAATGTATAATAGGATTCTTTGACATGTTCACTATGCTTTTATTATCACAATGTATAACCACTAGCTCTTCAAAAGTAATCCCAATATCCTTCAACATCTGCTTCATCCACACAATATGTGTACAATTTATAGAAATAGCTACATACACTAATTCAACAGTAGACTGATCTATACAATCCTAGTTATTACTTAACCATGAAACCAACCTCTTTCCAATAATAAATGCACCACGACTTGTGCTCTTTATGTCATCAACACTTCCTGCCCAATCAACATTAGTATAGGCATGCAAAGTAAAATTATCAGACTTTTCATACCATAAGCCATATTCCAGTGTTCCTTTCAGATATCTGAATATCCTCTTAACTGTATAAAGATTAGTCTCTTTAGGATCTTCTTGAAACCTCGCAACAATTCCAACTACATTAGTGATGTCTGGTCTAGTGTGAGTTAGATATTTTAAGCCTCCAAACATGGATTTGTACTTTGTTTGAAAAACACTCTGAGATTCATCGGTAGTAGTGAGATTGCAACTGGTAACCATAAGTGTTCCATGTAATACCCCTCTAACCCTAATATAAGTTTTGTGTTTTTGAATGAAGTAAGATCTTTCGATGTTTTCTTACAGCTTAATTTGTTCATGATACATGTTTGATCTATTCCTATAGTTTGTTTATAATGATTTCATAAGCTAGTACCCAAGGATTCTAATATCAGACATACTCTCTAAAGGTGTCATTTTTGTATGTATTTATCTTTGTGTATGTATTGAGGACCTTCAAGACCTTTATGAATATAGTTAGGATGTTATATGATATGTACTTGATGGATATATATAAGTGGTTATTTATATTTTCTTCTATTAATATTAATTTTGATGAATCGTGTATCTCACTTGATGATTTGGGATATTTCTCATTATTATGTTGATTTATTATTAGTATTGATTATAGACTAACCCAATGCTCAAGATTCTAACCTTCATTATGATGATGCTAAATGCTTTGTGTGTGTGTGTGTGTGTGTCTATATATATATATATATATATA
>MU225962.1:952765-976231 GCA_018584345.1 Thuja plicata | reverse complement strand
AAAAGGAATCACGAAACCCTAAAAGGGAAAACCTAAGGTTAGCTTAAGCAACTAGAGTGAATAGGTGAGTTAGTAATTAGATCATAATGATTTAATTAATAACCCGATAGACTATTACTCTAACAAGGAGTAGAGAGATTATACCAAAGAGATTTGGATCCAAGAGGATTTTATCTAACCATTTTCAGTTGACTCCTTCAAACGAGATCTCTCAAGGCTTAAATCATCATATTTTTTAAAAAATGTGTAATTTCAGCAAAAATCAGGATGTTCAAAAAAGTGGGACACAATATTGTGGGACCACTTGATATGTATTTGTAACAATGTAATGCTCTAGATTCAAGTTTAAGCAAATAAGGATTCTCTTGAGGTTTCTCATTTGCAGGAGCTACTTCAACACTGGGGCAATGCCCCATGTCTTGTGGCCAGAGTTCCACCATATGCGTCTACTCCTGGCGCTCCTTCCCACTCTCGTGGGCGGTGCCAATGACATAGTGGTTCCAAGTGGCCTAGAGATTCCCACTCTCGCCCCCCCAAGCCAACATTCCCCTCTACATTGTCGCTCTCCCCATCTTTCGCAGGCTCCACATCGCCCCTGGGATTCTCCTTCTGGCTGGGGACCTTGACCAACACCCACTTGGCCACCAACAACCACCTTTGGTTGGCCAACAGATGGAACCTCAGGTTGGCCTTTGACAAAAGATTTCCCTCGACTCTCTTTGGCTATTTCACCACACATAGATGAGAAGGAGGAGGATGAAGAAAATGTAGATGGTTGGACTCTTCCATACCTTGAGTTTTAGGGCTTCTCTTTCTTATGTCCCTTTTGATACTTTTTGTTTCTTGGCTTTCTTTGTAGTTTTTGGGCAATGCCCATTTGACATTACGGTTTAGGGCTTGTGCCTTGTTTTTTCTTAGATAAGGTTGTGAGTTGACTACGTATTCCTCTCAAACTTTATTTTGTAACTCTTAGACTCTTGGATGATTAATTAAATATTTGGTGCAATATTTACATCAAAAACAAAATTAGCCACTAAGAAAAGCAACAAATCATAACTTAAAATCTTAGAAAAATAAATTTACTTTCCAAATTGTAGTACTATTACAATATTTTTAAAATACATTTTTCATAAAATACATTTCTCATTAGCATATGAAAACTAATTGAACACAAGTTTTACTATAATAATCTTAGAAATAAACTAATAAACAACGAAAACAAAAACAATTTACACTTTTCTCTTTCATACATAAAAATAAATCTATTAACAAATTAACCGTTACATTAATAGAGCGCTCTAATTCTAAACAACTACTCTTATTACCATTTTGGAAAAAAATACATTGAATAAGACTTAGATAAAATTAAATTGACTAAGGAAAGCAATTACATGATTGCAAAATAGCGAAGGCAAGACTAATGAACCTACACAATACTTAGGAAACACACAAACATATTATTCTAAATTTCTAATGTCTATCTTTTTGCTTAAATCATTTAGATTTTCTAGAGAAACACATTTAAAAACAAGGACGCATAGCGTCTAGTTCCTGCCTTAAAGATTAAGCCTTAGGATATTTGACATAGAGTTAAAATAATATAAATAAATTTTAATAGCCTATATAATTACAACTATATAGAATTTTCTTTGAAACTAAATGTAATATAAGTCATTAAAGTAAATATAATCATTAATATGTATAACTAAATATAATGGTTAATTATAGTTGAACATTAAATATTAAATATTAAATTAAGATTTCTATTACATATGCATTGTTATGAATATAATAATTTATTCTCTTAATATAATATATAATAAAAATAAAAATATTATATTATTAAGTTAATATTAATAGATCATATAATTAATTAGTTACAAATATAATATTATAAACAATAATAGCAAAATTCAATAATAGAAAATTCAAAATATATTAAAACTATACAAATGTAAAAAGTTGTGAAAAAATAAAGTGTTATCATTAGACAATTAAAATGAAAATATCTCTCCACAAAAAACAAAAGCCTCAATCCACTACTCTAGCCACATTCAGCCAATAAAAAGAAAGATAAATAATTTCTATTACAATATCCAAAAGTCAAAATATATTAAAACTATATTAATAAAAAAATTGTTGAAAAATACAATGTTTTAATTGGACAATTAATAGAAACAGTAGCATTACATTGAATGCTATAATATCCTCCTACAGCAAGAACTAATAAAAATAAAATAAATGTGTTAATTGACTCCACGTCAAAAGACTTGGGAAACACACAAGCACATCACATTATTCTAAATTTCTCATGCCAATTTTGAGATTAAATCATTTTTATCAGTAAAACACATTTTAATTTTTTTTTAATTGAAATAGGATAGCACGTTAGCTGGAACACAGAAATCGCTTATTTTCACGAATAAAACATTTTGAAAAATAAGAATATTCTATTCGTTATTTAGTTTTGCTTTATTGGTCAGTTGGCTTTGTGGAATATAGTGCGGTGTGACTTAAACCCTAGTCCTGTGATTTTGTTGAATGAATGGTGATCTGCAACTTGTGTGGCATCTCAAAGTCGAACAATCTTGCTGTACAAATTCCTTCATTGCGTCGTTTTACAGCAGCCATTTCCACAGGTATCATTACACTTATTGATGATGTTTTGCAATTTATTTTCACGCTAACAGTTTATGCGTCCATCAGCATCAATGGAAATAGATTTACCAAAAGCCTCTGTATACTCAGTATAATCATTGAATTTTCTGTCGAATGAAGTTTCTGTTATATTTTCATGGATAAAATTGTAGAATGTTTTCAAAGTTTAAATGGTAGGGACATTTTTTTAAGGGATTAACATTATTTTTATCACCGAATTTGCCATTATGAGTAGAGATTGTATTTTATTGTGGACGAAACAGTAGAATTTTTTTGAAGCTTTAATGACTGGGGAAATTTAAAAGATTTTTTTCCTAGTAAGTGTAGAAAGCGGGCATATCCTTTCATCATAAAAAACAGCGATAGGATGAAATCCGAGGAAATTTAAAGGAGTTATTAAAAAAGGTATATGTAAAAACATCTGTTAGGTTGTCCAGAAAATTTCTGGCAAATGTCTTTCTGTTAAATATTTGTTCTTTTCTCGTAAAAGTAAAATATATGATTTACAAATAGAACTTGTATATTTTTGCGAAGGCATCAAATCAATATATATTTATCGAAAATTTTAGTGAATGTTTCCTATTTTGTTTCTAGCAAATGAGATTTTTGAATTTTTTATCTAGAAGAAGTCATTTGGTGAAGCTAGCCTGCAAGATATACCCTGATTCTGACTGTATCCGTTGTTTTGAAGTTCAAAAGCGAGGATTCTCTGTAAGAGTTGCCATGGGAGAAGTTGCAGAAGTTGAAGGTAAAGAAGCTATTGCTGCTCCAAAGCTGCCAGTGCCTGGAAAGAGAAATGTGTTAATCACAAGTGCGCTTCCTTATGTGAACAATGTACCACATCTGGGAAACCTAATAGGATGTAAGTGTTCAAGATATGTTGCTTTATGTTTTTGTTTCTTTAGACCTTTTTGCTGCTTTTTATTTTCTTTTTTCAAGTTTCATATTGGGTGATTTTGGTTGTATGCTTTTTAAACGAAATATAATAGGATGTAAGATTTTGAGATATCCTTCTTTAGTTCTTTGTTTCGTAAGAGAGTTTGGTTGATTTCTGGTTTGTTCAATTTTGTTTTTATATAGTACGCCTTTTTTGGATATATGCTTTTCAATTCTGTATAATGTTTAAAATTGCAGGAAAAAATAAATGGACATGGATCCTTCTTGCGCTTTTAAGAAACCCATTTTGAGAAATTGTGTTCTCTTAATATCAATTATAGCTTTGTAATGTCTGTGCTATATTAAATGCACAGAAAAGGGAATAAAAACATTGTTGTATTATCCGTACAATGTACCAGGGATGACAATTTGAGATGTATACATCATAAGAAGTATATATTAGCAGCCATCATAGCTGTAAATGCTTGTAGGGTCCTTCCAACCGGTTAAACAATGATACTTCTCATTTTAAGAAGTTGAGAATTATTGCTGATAGAAATATATTTTTGTTGATGAAATTAGGAAGTTTATGTGTGCAGTTCTTTTATTTGAATATTGTCCTTAATCACATATTTTGATGCATATTTTCAATTTTGATGGTTTTGTTTTATTGCAGGTGTTCTAAGTGCAGACGTCTTTGCCCGATATTGTCGTAGGAGGAATTATAATGTGATATATATCTGTGGGACCGATGAATATGGCACAGCTACAGAAACCAAGGCAATGGAAGAGAACTGCACTCCAAAGCAGATCTGTGATAAGTATGCACTATTATATTTATTTTCTTGTCATCTCCTTGTATATAGTTTTAGATGCAATTTATTTGTTGTTTGGTGATTGTAATGCCTAATGTACATTTTAATAATCCTTTTTGGATAGTTTAAAATTCTATTTGACTACTTTTTTGTCTGGTATGTATGCTTGAAGGTTAAATTTATGTGTTCCTTCTAGAATTCATTTCTCTGTTCTGTATTTTTCATATAGATATACTACATTGATTTATTTCTGTATCCCATGACATGGAGTTCCTCTAGTAATTTACAGACTATTCAGCACTTTCTAAATAGTTTCAAACTTATGCTATTAATTTTCTAAATATATATTTCTAACTGGTCTTTCCGTTTTGTTTTGCACGAATACATAATTTAGTCCATATAAAAATGCCTTATTGGAGGTTTGTCCTTATGGTGTGCTTGGTGCAGATATCATGCTATCCACAAGGAAATATATGATTGGTTTGATATAAGTTTTGATAAATTTGGCCGCACATCAAGTCCACAGCAAACAGAAATATGCCAAGCAATTTTTAAGAAGGTTCTGGAGCAAAATTGGCTCTCTGAGAATACAATGCAGCAGGTACATAAATTGAACAATATGTAGCATCAATTCGACGTTGTTTCATACATTAGGCATGTCAATTGAATTGTTATCTTTTTTATTTTCTGCTTTTGTAGTTTGCAGAACTATCATTTAGGCATATGATGTAACTCTGACTTTGGAGTTAATTTTAATGTAATTGTTGGTTTTGGCAACCCCTTAAACAACTAATTAGTTCACAAATAAAAAATTAATGCTGGTATAAACTATAACATCAAAAATGAAAAATAACAGAACTAGAAGAAATAAATTGCTGAACCTGAAAATTGTGCACATATAGCACTGCTGAGCTCAATAATTTTCAATGATTCTCATATGTTGTTTTGAAAATGAAACTACATTTATATGTATAATGTATCACATTTTTATCTGCAGTTCTTGGAACCAATTCTCATTTCTGATTTTTCTCAATCCAATTGAGTTCTTCCTCCATTGCTTGTCTTCTACTTTCATCCTTGCTGGCATCATTGGTAGCCCTTGGTTCTGTTTTTGACAGTAAAGAGAAGTTTACTTGTTCACTTGTCCTTGCAACTCTTCTTCTGGTCTGCACACCTTCATTTTTGTCTCCAATTATCCGATCTTCTGAACATATGTGGTATGAGTTTTAGGGTTCTTCTCCAAAGCTTCTTCCTTTTCTTCAGGTGCTTCTTTTGTGCTTGAAGGTTCATCTGATTCATTTCCTTCTGGTTCACATGTGTTTTGATGTAGATCTTCATCCGTCTTTACATTTGCACTTTCAACTGCCTTTCTTAGCCTCTTGTTGTAGCATATTTAAGTGTTGCTTCTTGTTGAGTAGTCAAGAAAGATCCCTTCATCTGATCTAGAGTCAAATTTTCCCAAGTCTTCCTCATTTCTTCTATTGTAACATTTACTACCAAAAACTCTGAAATATTTGATTGTTGCTGGTCTTCCATACCGTAGCTCATAATGGGTTTCATTGTTGTTTAACATTGGTTGTCGTCTGTTAAGAGTGTAGACTGTGTTGTGAACTACCTCTCTCCAATACATTTAAGGTACATTTGCCTCTTTGAACATTGTTCATGCCATTTCTTGGAGAGTTCTATTCTTTCTTTTTATCACTCCATTTCACAGAGGAGTTAGGAGCATATAGGTGCCTTTTGATGCCATGCTCTTCACAAAATCTTTCCAACTCATTTGATGTAAATTCACCTACTCTATCAGATCTTAGACACTTGATTTTCTTATTCGTTTCATATTCAACCATTGACTTAAAGACCTTAAATTCATTAAAGGCTTCTGATTTTTCTTTTAGAAATGTAACCCATGTCATTAGATACCAATTGTTCAATGTAGGACTTGAATTGCGTGAAATAAAAATAACACTTCAGTTTTATTTTTCTTCTAAAAGTTAGATCCGTGTTTGGCTATTGAAAGGTGTGTAGTGGTCTGTAAGGTTCCTCCTTTAACTCTTATGCTCTATCAACATGTAGAGCTTCTCAATGAGCAGCTACTTTCCTTTTCAACACATGACTTGGATTGTCCGAAATTTTAAAAAAATGCATCATTTTTCAAAAGATAGACCTATGTTTTCCTACTGAAATCTGTTGAACACACAAGATTAGTGTGAGGGGGGGGGGGGAGTGAATCAGTAATATGATAAAACTTTTAACCTTTCCACTGCTTCTTATGTTAAAACCTTCACTTTATATATCTGTAATAATGTAATTTTGAAAGAACAAAGCATTCCCCACAATTGCACAAGAGGAGACCAGATTTACGTGGGAAACCCAATGAGGGAAAAACCACGGTGATAAATCTCACAATATAGAACAAGTATACAACTTTGTTTTAGGGCTGCAACCCAAGGAAGGCAACAACTCCCCGAAATAACAGTTTTATGACTACGCTAAATGAAGTTCACTACTCCCTACACTTATAAGAAGAGGCTACAACTTTAATATCATAAAGAACAATAAAGGATCCACCACAACACAATAGACCATCAGCAATCTTCAGCTCACTGCTTTTGGCAATCATTTTACCTCTTCTCTCATTTGATGTGTTGTGTAATTTGTTATTACCTCCATGCCTGATATTGTCCCTGGATGTCTACGTGTTGTGTTAATTATGTTTGTAAGCCTTGGTTGTGAATCTTTCTTTCCTTTCACTGCCTTGTCAAATTTAACCTTCATATATATCCCTAGAAGCTAGTGGAATAGAGAATTGTGTAAGTCCACGTTGGCGCCATGTGCTGTTTGAAGTAGGAAGAAGCATACCTTTAAAGTAGGTGCATTACCTCCCCTTTTATTTCATCCGTTCCTTTTTCACCTTTTCCCTCGCGAGTCAGTAGATTAGTGCTTCTCAATGTTGTGTTGGATCAACATTGTTGCATCTAGATTTAAAAGGAAGCCGACCTTCTTCAGAGATTCAACCTAACTTTGCAATGTTCCACACTCTTAGATTGTTTCCATTGTGTCATTGGAAGGCTGGACTTAGTCTAGTAGGGTGCAATTTTATGTGACAATAGGAACCTTGTATAGTTAGGAAAGCTATGCAATAAGCATTGTATATTGAGAAACAAAACACCACCAAAAGTATCATACAAGGTGAAACAATAATATTTAATGACAGAGATGTAACATCGTATTAAAAGAAACTTGGAAAATTTATTTAACCTAACAAATTAGTAAGCTTTCTCCTCCACAAGAGACTGAGAAAAGAAAAAAAAAGGAATATGTTGGAATTGCGATACAAATGATCAAGGTGAAGAGCACACAGGAAATACTGAGGGGGGGTGGGGGGTGAATCAGTATATCAGAACTTTGATCTTTTAAAAACATGACACCACATAAAAACTTAACAAGAGCAACCATCAAGACATTAACACCAGATTTCTCATGGAAGACCTTTGGGGTAAAAAAACACGACATTGAAAACTTTCATTAACAAAATGGGCACCAACCCAATGGGCACAAACCCAAATTACAAATGTGAGCACCAATCCACATAGAGCACCAACTCCAAACAACCCAAGCACCAACTCCAGCTAACTGAAGCACCACTCCAGTTTGAGCACCAATTCAAAATCACTGAATCTAAAACAACTCCTTAATCTGAAATACACAGCATCTTATTCAAACTCATCATCGTACTCCACACACTTACATGCTTGATTCCCAATATGCATAATCAACTCTTCACACAAAAGTCACACTTCTGCTTCTGCAAACTCAACTAATTTCATCGCTTTGCATCAATACGTTCCACTCAAATCTGCATGCTGGTATATTCATGTGTCCTCTCTTTTATCAAGAATGACTAAGAAGAACCATGCTGCTAGAGCTCAGCAGCAAAACCTTACACAGCAATTAATAACAGTCAACCATGCTCTGTTCTTTTATTTCATCTCCTTTATGAGATATTTTAATTATTGTTCCAAAATATCAGCAGAATATATATATCACACAGACACGCCAGTAATATCTTTTTAATTCATTTTCTTTCTAAGTGCACAGCACACACACTGTGAGAAATGAAAACACCCACTCCAGGTATATGCACGACACCCCTTTTGTTTTTAAAAATGGCCAGCTGAAGAAAAAAATAGTCAATGCACAGAAATACTCGACCCGTTCAAAAAAAATTAAATATCACCATAATGCTTGGCTGCAGTCTTAAGTTTCTATTTCATGCTGTCTCTTAGCTTTCAATAACATAACACATTGACAGAGGGCCCAGTCATTAATAAAAATCCCGCACAAGGCCTTTTTTTCACACACGATATAATTAGCTGACGATAAATGAATGTGTCTCAACCAAAAATACCGTTCCAATAAAAGCACATAGACTCAATCATTAAAAACAATACCATGTAGAAAGGCTCAGCACTATCTTTGTATTTCTCGCCGTTTAATATCATAGGTTACATGGCAGTTATCATCCATTCCTTTGATAATAAAATTGCTGACTTTAAAAGAATTGATCCAAAAGAGATTCGGGTCCCACAATACATATATCGACAGGTGACATGGCACATAAATATGACTAAGCAACTGACAAGCAGGCAAGTAAGCACACAACCAGCTTAAGCAACTCAAGCACGTCAAGGAGCTCAATCATGTCAAGCAGCTCAAGTAGCTCAACCAAGCAAGTAGCACACAACCAGCTTAAGCAACTCAAGCACGTCAAGGAGCTCAATCATGTCAAGCAGCTCAAGTAGCTCAACCAAGCAAGTAGTTCAACCAATTTTCTACTACTATGAGTAATCCTCTGAGATTTATATGACCTTGATCATTATGGTTTGACATCAATGACAACATATTCAACCCAAGGGTCATTACAGTTCTAGAAGTGAAAAACTACTAATGATTATTAAGAATGGTGCAGAAAAAGAGGGAGAAATACCTAAAAAAGAACCAAATATAGAACTTAATTATGAGAATTCCAAAGAAAAAAGAAAGCACTACCATCTCCCTATGTGCATCGAATGGCACAAATTCACCACAAAAACTCATTATTTGGTTATATTAAAAAGCAAAATGTGAAAAAATGTTGGTTGATACTGGCAAATACACAACTTTATTGATAGAAGATTAGTTAATGAGCTCAATTGTTTTTTGTATCTAGTCTCTAATTTTGAAGTCATGATAGCTGATGGAAAACAACTCTCTTGTGGTGGTAAATGCTTTCAATGGGAAAGTATCAACTAGATTAATTTTTTTTTGCTATCCTTATTATTAAACTAATATTATTATATTTAGCTTGTAATGGTCGTTAGTCTTTTAGTTAGTTTTAGTAAGTTTCCTTTATTGTTTTCCTTCTCGATTGTTACTATTTTAAAAACATCATTTGTAATCTCTTTATAAGGAGTATTCCTCTCCTTAATTATAAAATGTATTACCATTTCATGGTATTAGAGTTGTAAGATTTTTTTGCAAATATTTCATCAATAAAATTTGTGGCTACCATTGACAATTTTTACCACCATTAGCTCATCGAAGATAACCTATATGTGATACTTCATCATGGGTTCGACGTGTTTTCGACACTGGTGGCTCACACTTCGTGTTTTTTGCTTTGTTTTCGGCATGCTTGGCAAATTCGTCATGTTTTCGACATTTTGTCGTAAACGCATTGTGAATTTAGCACTAATCAAGAATGATAGAACATCAGTGTTTTTTCGTGTTGACAAGACAGTTGGCTGTCCGCAAGAGTCCTTCTTGGGTCTTTCTGACAAAACAATGCATTCACATCGGTGTGAGATCCTTGGGGTCTCTCTGATGAGCATCTAGGTCGAGGAGACAGTCTGTGGCCAAAGGGAAGTCTTTGGAGGTCTCTCCGATGGTTCTCATTGAAGAGACATGTTCATAACGACAATACATGCACCAGGGTCCCTCCTTTGCTTCTTTGGTCGGGATGCCTTGTAGACTTCAGGAAGATGCTGCATTTGGTCTCCCCAATATGTTTCAAGGCCCAATAATTTGACATGTTTTCTAGCATTGACAAATTTTCTACCAGCGACCTAGTTTGACTTCCAATGACTGTGACGTGGTTGAGGACTGAGAATTCATTGCCCAATTGCTGTCAGCGACCAGTATCCGCGTTGTATCAAATCTAAACGTGCTCTCTATGCTTATTTAACATTTGTAGGTGTCGTTCTTCTGCGACAAGGACCCAAATCATGGCATATCTTGTTGCAGGGCATGGGTTTTTTTCCTTTCTTGATTGTTGAGTGCATTCATTTGGGCCTTTTTTGTCACTTCATGAATCATGTACACACAAATCAGATTTCTATCTGATTTGTTGATCTGTCCTCTTTGTAACTTGATACTAGTTAGTTCTTGGTTTGAACTCATTGCAAAATCTGAGTTATGCCTGATCTATAAAGGCAGTTTTACTACATATTTTCGGGGTTCTCCTTTGTTTCTTTTGTAGTGGTTATGCCGTGCACTTGTAACGTTGCCTTGTCACGTATTAATGAAAATCCCTGTTTTTAATCTTTTTCTCACATTTAGAAATCTTGTACATGTTGTCTTGCCTTGTTTGAATGCATTTGTTCTATTTCCAGTTTATGTGTTGTGTCAAATGTACTCATGAATGTTGTATTGTGAAGATTATCCTTTTTTTCAACATCTCATTAGTCCTGGCATGTATATGGAGTCCTTGGGGATATATTAGAATTGAGATTTGTGTATGTTTGTGGGGTTTCATTGATGTTTTGTGCAACCATAGGTAGGGAGAAACCAAGTTCAATCTGGTGCATCACCCCTTTAGTTTCTTGTAATCCTTATCCGCTTTTTCCTACAAGTTGCTAGTTTAGGATAAAAGTAGGCTAAGTGTTGGGTTGGTTCAACACTGCACCTTGATTGGAAAGGAAGCCGACTTTCTCCAGAGATTCAACCTCACATGTGCAAGGTCCCACACTTGGAGGTTGATTCAATTCTTCACAAGGGTGCTTGGGGGTCATACCCCAGTATGGGTGCAAACTTTTGTGATAATAGGTACCTAATAAAAATATTTTTTTGGAAGTTTTTTTGAAACAATTTTTTAATAAAACATTGTGGGTGCATTGTGTGGGATTTTGTTTCTCGTGTTTGAGGGTTTTCTGGTGGCGTGTCTGGTCTTTTTTGTCATGGTGAAAGTATATTTTTTCCACCTAGAGAGTCTGGCTTGTGCATCTTAGTGCGTCCTTTCTTCCCCAAGTGTCACGACAGTTTCAGTTCTTGATCGCGAGTTGGTTGTGTTTCATCGCTCGAAGTTCTTTTTTTCCTTGCCTCTTAGTTTTGTTTCCAGCTCGCACATCTTTTTTTACGCCTATGTCGTCTGTTTTTTAGTGTGTGAAGGTTTTTTGGTGCCATTTTTGGCTGTGTTTTCTGCCGTGATTGGGCCTGAGGTGTAAAAGCAAGAAATTTTCGCACGCAACTGGTCTTTCATGGCTGTTGTTTGTGCTTGAAGAGATTTGTGGACAAACTGTTTTTTGGGCTTGATTAGTTTGTTTGGTGTGCAATGAGGGTTTTTTCTTGATTTTTGCAAACAAAAAAATGCGGCCATTTTTTTTATCATGACTTGGGGTTATGATTTTGCAGAATTTTTTGATGTCACAATGATCAACCTAGGGTTTTAGTGACAAGCGTAGGGTGTGACTGCTCTTTGATTGATTTTTGACAATTTAGGAGTTTCTTCCGTGCCTCGAAAATCATGCTTGTTGATTTTGAAGGGTTTGACTAATATTTGCCAGAAGAATCGAACATTTTTTGAAGTTTGCTATTGCAATTCATTTTGACCTCATTTTCGTGTCTTTGGAAAATAGAAGAGATGGTGTCGTTGACCAACATCATGTTGGAAGGGAATCAATGATTCAACAAGAACTACAATGCCTGGAAATAAAGGATGCTCACCATTTTTTAGTATCAATGCCTAGATCGGATTGTTCTAGGTAAATCTACTTCCTGCACAACAACAAGCAAAGACCAGGACAAGTTTGATGAGTGTAATTGTGAAGCGGTTATGTTGCTCAAATTATTGGTCACCGATGAGATGCTTCTAGAAGTGCCATCTGGCAAGACCATTGTAGAAATTTGGACACACCTGAAGAGTCTCCACAAGATGTTTGACAATGGTAGAGCGTTCTTCTTGAAGAATATATTTTTCTTGATCATGATGGAAGACAAAATGTCTCTGCAGGATCATCTCATGAAGATCAAAGATATTTGCGATCAATTGGAGGCCATTGGTCGCAAGATGGAAGAAGAGAATATGGTGCTTATCACGTTGGAAAGCTTACTACAATCCTATGAGTACTTCATTGAGACTCAACATTACTTCCACCAATGTTGACTTGAAGTTTGATGACTTGTGCAACAAGCTCTTGCACTAGGATAGGTGGAAGCAACAGTTTGGGAGCGCCAACGGGAGAGCTGGTATGGAACATGCTTTTACTAGCATAGACAAAAGCAAAGGCAAAGGCAAAGGCAAGTTCTCTCAGTAGAAAGGACAAGACAAATTTGAGAGTTCCAAGAAGAATATCACATGTTATTATTGTGATAAGCTTGGTCACATGCAAAAAAATTGTAGGAAGTAGTTGGTTGATCAAAAGTCCAACCAGGGAGGGTTTTAGAAGAAGGCCTATGTTGTAGAGCATACTGAGTAGAACGAGTTTTCCTTTTATGCGTTTATGGCCAAAACACTAGTAGGTCGTGTCAAATCTTTTGTATGGTACAATGATTTTGGAGCTTCTTGCCATTTCACACACATGAAAGATTGGTTCATAGAGTACATGGCTTGCTCCGATTTAGTGATCTTCAACAATAGTGACTGGTGGGAGAAATAGGATTTTTCTCAATGTGCGCTATGTTCCGAGCATGGAGCTTAATTTGGTCTTTGTGAGTCAGATTATGCAACACTATCCAAAGTTGGATGCCCTCTTTAGTGGACATAAGTGCCACATTGTTGACAAGGAGTCCTAGTAGACAATTGCAGTTTGAGTCTTCTACATTAATGTTTCATTGTAGAGGCATGGTAGACAGGTGGTAGTATTTTAATCTTAGTCGAAGTATGCCAGGAGTTTGCTAGACAAATTCAGAATGCAAGAGTGCAAAATCTCATCTACACCTATGGAGAAAGGGCTGAAACTATCAACCAAATCAGACTTAGCAGTGGTGAATGAGTTAACTTTTATGCAACTAGTTGGTAGCCTCTTATATCTTACAACCACTATACCCGAACTAAGTTATGTTGTGAGCTACATATCTTGTTTCATGACTGCCCCTAAAGCAGAACATTGGGTTGCAACAAAGAGTGTATTAAGATATGTGAAAAGGACACCTGACTGTGGCATTTTGTATAGAAGCAAAAAATCCTCGACTGATTGGTTTTACAAGTTCAGATTGGGTAGGTTCTGTTGATGATAGAAATTCTACTTTTGGACATGTCTTTAGTCTTGGCACAAGTGCAGTCACATGGACTAGTAAAAAGCAATAGGTAGTAGCTCTTTGCTCGACAAATGTTGGGTACTGGGAACTATTGAAGCAACATGTGAGGCAGTATGGCTTTGAAGGATGCATTCTGACATGAAAATCTCCCAAGTAGAGCCTTCACGCTTGTTTTGTGACAATCAAGGGGTGCTAAAGCTTGCCAAGAATCCAATCTTCCATGAGCGATCAAAGCATGTAGAGCTCCATTGTCACTTTATTCAACAACTTTTTGAAGATGGATTTGTGATGTTGCAGTCACATGGACTAGTAAAAAGCAATAGGTAGTAGCTCTTTGCTCGACAAATGTTGAGTACCGGGGAACTATTGAAGCAACATGTGAGGCAGTATGGCTTTGAAGGATGCATTCTGACATGAAAATCTCTCAAGTAGAGCCTTCACGCTTCTTTTGTGACAATCAAGGGGTGCTAAAGCTTGCCAAGAATCCAATCTTCCATGAGCGATCAAAGCATGCAGAGCTCCATTGTCACTTCATTCAACAACTTTTTGAAGATGGATCTGTGATGTTGTAGTATGTGCCAATTGGGGATTAGAGTACAGACATTCTAGCCAAGTCTCTGAGTTCGGACAAGTTTGTAAAATTTAGGGGGCAACTTGGTGTGGTAAGTAGAATGACCATTAAGGGAGGGTGTTAAAGTAATAGTGTTATATTTAGCAAGTAATGGTCATGCTAGTCATTTAGTTAGTTTTAGTAACTTTCTTTTATTGTTTTCGTTCCCGATCATTTCTATTTTAGAAACATCATTTGTAATCTCTTTATATGAAGTATTCCTCTCCTTAATTATAAAATGAATTACTATTTCACTTATTAGGGGAGTAGATGTAGTATTGGGTGTGTAATTGTCTTAAACAATTTGGAATATTGTCTTGCAATTTTCAAGGCTTATCCATGGTTTTTACTATACATGGGAAAAACTATGAACTTTTGGGGATACATTGACAATCAAGTGAAATCATTAGCTCCCATAAGATGGAGAAATTGCTCAAGAAAGGTATTTATAATGTAGGGGCTCAACTACATTTTATAGAAGCTCAAGCTATGAGTACTCAAGATCCTCTAAAAATTCAAGAGATCATTTGATAACAAAAAAACAATTATTTTTGGAATCCAAGGTTATCGATAAGTAGATGTTTTTCCACAACAAGTCAAACTGTGATATTGGTATCAGGATTCAATTGTGTAGTTTTTTGAGTCAAACTCATTGACCCATGTTTCATGAGTAGTGGTTCACAAGAACCCATCTGTCATGAGAATGAACAGAACACTTAGCACTCATTGCATCTAGGTGATGCTCATAGAGGTGAAGCACCGAGACTTCCCAAGAGGTCACCCATCCTAGTACTACTCCAACTCAAGTGCACTTAACCATGAAGTTTCCTCCAAAGTTAAACCCACTTTGCTGGCGACCCCATTTGCAAAACCTTCAACAAGTGTTGTGCCTTATGAACCATTCACCAAAAAGCCCTTTAAGCTCATCAATTGATAAGTAGAAGATGTTTTTCCACAGCAAGTCAAATTATGATATTGCTATTAGGATTCAATTGAGTAGTTTTTTGAATCAAACTCATTTATCCATGTTTGATGAGTAGCTGTTTAGAAGAACCCATCTCTCATGATAATGAACAAAACACTTAACACTCATTGCACCTAGCTGATGCTTACAAAGGTGAAGCATCAGGACTTCCCAGGAGGTCACCGATCCAAGTACTACTCTAGCTCAAGCGTGCTTAACCACAAAGTTTCCTCCAAGGTTAAACCCACTTTGCTTGCAACCCCATTTGCAAAACCTTCAGCAAGTGTTGTGGCTTATGAACCATTCATCGGAAAGCCCCTTAAGTTCATCAATTGATAAGTAGGTGATGTTTTTCCACAACAAGTCAAATTGTGATATTGCTATCAAGTTTCAACTGTGTAGTTTTTTTTGAGTCAAACTCATTGACCCATGTTTCATGAGTAGTGGTTCAGAAGAACCCATCTCTCATGAGAATGAACAAAACACATAGCACTCATTGCATCTAGGTGATGCTCACAGAGGTGAAGCACTAGGACTTCCTGGGAGGTCACCCATCCTAGTATCACACTTAGCTCTCATTGCATTTAGGTGATGCTCACAGAGGTGAACTACCAGGACTTCCAGGAGGTTAGCCATCCTAGTACTACTCCAGCTCAAGTGCGCTTAACCACAAAGTTTCCTCCAAGGTTAAATCCACTTTGCTTGCAACCCCATTTGCAAAACCTTCAGCAAGTGTTGTCCCTTATGAACCATTTATCAGAAAGCCCCTTAAGCTCATCAATTGATAAGTGGGAGATGTTTTTCCATAGCAAGTCAAATTCTAATATTGCTATCAGGATTCAACTGTGTAGTTTTTTGAGTCAAACTCATTGACCCATGTTTCATGAGCAGTGGTTCACAAGAACCCATCTCTCATGAGAATGAATGGAACACTTAGCACTCATTTCATCTAGGTGATGCTTATAGAGGTGAAGCACTAGACTTCCCAGGAGGTCACCCATCCCAGCACTACTCCAGCTCAAGCGAGCTTATCCACAAAGTTTCCTCTAAGGTTAAACCCACTTTGCTTGCAACCCCATTTGCAAAACCTTCAACAAGTGTTGTGCCTTATGAACCATTCATCAAAAAGCCTCTTAAGCTCATCATTTGATAAGTAGGAGATGTTTTTCCACGACCAGTCAAATTGTGATATTGCTATCAGGATTCAACTTTATAGTTTTTTTGAGTCAAACTCATTGACCCATGTTTCATGAGTAGTGGTTCACAAGAACCCATCTTTCATGAGAATGAACAAAACACTTAACACTCATTGTATCTAAGTGATGCTCACAGAGGTGAAGCATCGAGACTTCCTGGGAGCATCACTACTCCAGATCAAGCGCGCTTAGCCACAAAGTTTCCTCCAAGGTTAAACCAACATTGCTTGCAATCCCATTTGTAAAATCTTCAGCAAGAGTTGTGCGTTATGAACCATTCATCAAAAAGCACAACACTTGTTGAAGGTTTTGCAAATGGGGTTGCAAGCAAAGTGGGTTTAACCTTAGAGGAAACTCTATGGTTAAGCGTGCTTGATCTGGAGTAGTACTAGGATGAGTGACCTCCCGAGAAGTCTAGATGCTTCACCTCTGTGAGCATCACCTAGATGCAATGAGTGCTAAGTGTTGTGTTCATTCTCACGAGAGATGGATTCTTGTGAACCAATACTCATGAATCATCAGTCAATGGGTTTGACTCAAAAAACTACACAGTTGAATCCTGATAGCAATATCACAATCCATGGTTATATTTCTAAGTAGAGATCATTATCATGACATTGAATTAATTCTAAAAAGAATTGTTCATAACAAAAAGGTGCCTATTTATCCCTTATAATTAGGCTGAAAAAAAGGATGATCCATGGAGAATGATTACAAGGAGCTACAAAAGATCACTCATAAAGACAAGTTTCATATTCCCTTTGTTAATGAATTGGAAGATAAATAGATCAATGGAAAATTGTTCAAACTTGTATTTAGGGTGAAAGGAAGACATGTGATGTCACCTGAAGGTGTTAAAGACCCTAAAGATCACAACAGTAAAGAGTGGCAAAAAAAAAAATATTAAAGGTTTGAGAGGAATTTGGGCCCATAGAAGATGCTCTAGAAGATTTGTTCACACCTATCATTCTGTAAAGAAAGATTTTTTTTGGAAGGTATAAAACCGAATGGCCAAATATTTGTGGCTGAATGTTTGATATGCCAACGAGATCAAGGGGAAACAATAAAGGCTCTAGGCCTCTTACATTTATTAGGCATTTCAACATAATGTTTGGAGGAAGTACCAATGGACTTACTTATCGGGTTGCCAAAGTCAAATAATCTTGATGTAATTTTGGTTGTTGTGGACTGACTCATTATGTAGGTACATTTTTGTGAACTCTCTCATCTACTCATGCAGGTACTATCGCAAAAGTATTCATGCATAATGTATGAAAACTTCATGGAATTTCTACAATCATATTGCAAAATAGAACCATCTTAAAATTTGTAATGAAATGGAAGAATTTACCAATTGAAGAGGCAACATGGAATGATGATCGATTCATACAAAAGATTTTACAGTTGCTAAGTGTCGAGGGTAACTCTTTTTTGAAGGGGATGGAGATGTTATGATTCAAACATCATATGTCCCTAAGTTTATATAATGTATTTTAAGCATAATAGTGATAAGGACTTGTGGCATGCTTAACTTTAACATTAGTCTTAGTTTATACCTTAACCCCTCTTAACTATAATGAAGAGGTGTGTCCTTATCAATAAGGAAGAGAAATCTCTCCCATATCATCTTATAATCAAATATTGAATTCATATTATTATTTTTGGTATATTTGTTACCCATTCACATAATTGGTTATAGGTTTGTTAGTATCATGTGAACTATTGTATTATACGAGTTGTAAGTTTGTTGAGTTGTTACAAACAATTTATATATTTAGAGGATTACTTTCTTTTAAATTAGGATGTGTGAGGCCTATACATATGTATGACATTTGATTAATTAATATCAGATGATATTTTTATGGGTTTTCAAATGTAATATGGTATTAAAGCACAAAATTGTTGTTGGGACTATTTTTTAGTGATGAAGAGAGAATATTGGCAATATGATCTCCAAAATTAGTTTGATTTAAATGCCATAGATTAGAAAATAGCTATGATAAACTAAGGTGTATTCATTGGTATTATTTCTGCTTTCTCAAGTTTGTGATTGGTGTTGGATCGTGGCTCACACCTTACAGCGTGCATTAGGGAGAAAACACCACCCATTTTGACTAGGTTGTGCAATTTTGTCACTATGAATGTGGCTCATGCATTCCTTTATTTGACTTGCACCAAAGAAGTCACAACCGGTCCAAAAGAAGGTCATCAACACAGACAATAGATTGGTGAGAAATGAGAGACACGAGGTCTTCCAAGAATAAGAAAAGGAAGTTGCTGAATTTATTGAAAGGTGTGATGAATATCCAAGCTATCCAGAGTTGATTTTCCTCACAAATGGTGCTAGTAAAGGTGTTATGTAGATTCTTAATACACTCATCTACAATGAAAACGATGGGATTTTAGTTCCAGTTCCACATGACCCTCTTTACTTTGCAACAATTGCACTGTGCAGTGGTTCGCTTCTACTCAAACATTATCTTGCAATAACATCGGGTGGTCTTGGTGCCTATAGTGATTCACGCGGGAGACATGCAACCTAACTAGGTCATGTCAGATTGCATAGCTCCACAAGGAGACATATCAACAGTTATAGAGGTACGCTTATACTTGGTGATAACTTGTAGCAAAATTGAGCCAACGAGGAGGTCAAAATACTATTCTATTGTATAGATTAATCTCTTTGCAATAATACATGAGATCTCTCCGAAAGGTAGTGAAATCTTTGTGATGATAGTGAAGTTTTTGCTAAAACGAAAATATGATGGATGTGAATCTTTCATTTTATTGTTGAAGGTATTTTCTTTTTTATGCAACTCTCTTCATTGTAAATGCATCAATTGTTTTTTGATTAGAATTAGCAGTGTTTGTGGAGGTCAAAGTCATCTTCATTAATTTGTATCTAGATATTTATAGTTTAACTACTCTTTGTATTGTAGATGTCTAGATTGATAAATGTAAATACTAGTTTTAGACCACCTTGCCAAAGTGAGCGTGTTTAGATGGGATATTGGCTAGTAGTATTTATTTCTCTTTGACTCCTACAATTTGTAGAAGAGAAGTTCACATCAAGTGGGGGAGGATATATTCTTTCTTCACAATTGACGAAATAAGTCGGACTTAGATTTTAAGTTAAACAATAACAATACATAGTCAAACTCTCTACTACTCGAGTCACAAAAATTGACTCTCACCAACTACAGTGTTTGGAGCCGTAAAATCCTCACAATTTGTGAGTATAGGTATCTTGCCAACATTCTACTAAAAAAGAGGAGATACCTGATATTGAAGTTGATGATAATGACAAGTGGCATAATGAAGCCTTGTTGATACTAAATTTGTATGTTGAAGATGAATTGATTCTTGAAGTTTGTAGTGAAAAATCTGCAATTTGTGGTCAAACTTATGAGATAAGTAATAGACTATGGAGGCAAGTGGATCTCTATTGTTGAAAAATTATTTGTATTCATCTCAATTGCAAGGAGGCTCAATAACAAATTACTTCATGTGACTCAAGGATTTCAGTGACTAGTTAGCCGCTATCAAAAAGAAGATAGACGACGAAGACATGGTCAACATAGTACTATGTGGTTTACAACACTCATATCAAGGATTTGTGGAATCCTTGTATCTGATTATTGAAACACAAACCCTCAACTTTGACAAATTGTCCGCATTGCTTCTATAGAAGGAGAGACAACAGATGCATGAAGAAGCATTTGGTTCAATAAGCAATGAAAGTGCTTTTGCGTTTAAATTCAAGGGAAAGTAGCAGAAGGACTATTGGAGGAAGCTAGGCGATAGTAAGTCTTTTCACAAAAACATCGAGATTGGGATACCTTTGAATGCAACAGGTAAAGCATCAAAACCAAGTGTGGTTTGTTACATTCGTAAAAAACATGGACATCATGGTGATATTTGTTGGCATGACCCCCAAAACATTTGACCTAGAAAACAAGCTAATATTGCTACAGTAGAGGCCGATGAACATGATGAGGAGTTAAAGAAGGCTTGCATAAGTCCATGGAGTGGTACATGTTGAAATGATTGGTATGCTTCTTTTGCAGTCTATTCAAAGAAAAAGGAAATGATTTCTCTAGGTAATGGTGCCACATACTTTGTTCAAGGACATGGTGATGTATGTATAACATTAGATAGTATTGCTGCATACACTTTCAAAAACATGAGATATGTACTAGATATGGATAAGAAGTTGTTATCTAACAGTTAAATTACTAAGAATCCACATTTCTCAGTAATTTTTCAGAATAACATGTGTGAAGTCACTCACATCAACAAGTTGATAGCCGTTGGAGTTGGTGACAACGGTTTGTACAAACTTGTGCACACAGGTACATCAAATTCACATGCCTTAGCAATAGAAGATGATACTGACGTGCTTTGGCACAAGAGACATGGTCATCCAAATTATCACTATCTAGCTAAGTTAACCAAGACTGGTATGGTTCATGGTCTTCCTAGAATACAAAATCAACAACATGAATGTGAAGGCTGTCAGCTAGGAAAGCAAAGTCGATTGCCTTTTGCAAAGTAGTCTCAGAGAGCACAAGGTATATTAGATCTTGTTCACATGGATATATGGGTTCCTGCTAGACAGAACGAGTAATTTTTTGCTAATTGTAGATGATTGTTCAAGAAAAATGCAAGTGTATTTTTAGAAAGAAAAATCTGAATGTTTTAGTTATTACAAGATATTTAAATCTTTGGTTCAAAGAAAAACATGCAGGAATATCAAAACTTTGAGGACATATAATGGTGGAGAGTTCACCTCAATGGTATTCACTGACTTTTGCAAGCAAGAGGGAATCCATCAACAATATACAACACCATACACCACAACAGAATGGTGTGGTTGAATGCAAAAATAGAACAATTGTTGAAATGGCTCGATGTATGATGCATAGTCAGAATGTACCATATGTTCCTGGGTAAAAGCAATACAGACTGTGTACACATTCTCAATCGATGTCCTAGTAAGTTTCTACATAATACTACTCCTGAAGAAGTCTGGACTAGTGATAAGGCTATTGTTGATTATTTTCATAATTTTTGGTGTGTTTGTTTTGCACTTGTTAAACAAAACAATGTAGACAAACTAGCGAAGTCAGAAATTCATGTTTGTTGGCTATAGTGAAAAATCAAAAGCATATTGCTTAATTGGTGTAACTACTAACAAATTAATTGTTAGTAGAGAAGTAATTGTTCATGAAAAGACACCTTACTTCGCAGATGACGGTAAACCAATTGAGGTTCCAGATAATGAATTTCTTGTCAAGCAAGAGTTTGTAAGTATGTATGACGATTCATCAAGTAGCCGAAATTTAGAGTCTTAAGATGACAAGGCAGAGGATAGACCAAATTGGTGTATGCAAAATCCCCTTTGGAATG
This sequence comes from Thuja plicata, assembly GCA_018584345.1. Classification (NCBI taxonomy): domain Eukaryota; kingdom Viridiplantae; phylum Streptophyta; class Pinopsida; order Cupressales; family Cupressaceae; genus Thuja; species Thuja plicata. The sequence continues at coordinate 954,190 of MU225962.1, read as the reverse complement.
CAGTGAATTCTTCTCCATGTCAACCTTTTGACAATCAGCAATGGATACCCAAATCTCGTCCAAAATGGCTTGATAAGGCCATTAAGGATGTTAAAGATGAACATAAAGATGCTCGAACACAAGAAGCTGCGAAAGGGAAAGCCAAAGCTGTATAATATGCCAATTTTGCCTCGGTTTCATAGGGGTTTAAAGCAACCTGATTTGAAGAAGCTTTTGGTAAACCGAAATGGGAAGCTGCTATGAAAGCAAAGGTTGATTCCTTGACAAAGAACAATACATGGAAGTTGTGTGAATTGCCTCATGGAAAGAGGCCCATTGGTTGCAAATGGGTATACAAGGTGAAATACGATGGGTCCATTGAGAAATTCAAAGATTGACTTGTTGCCAAAGGATATGCTTAACACGAATGCATAGACAATGAGGAGATATTTGCCCCTACAGTCAAAATGGTATTTGTTCGCCTTATTTCTTCTCTTGGAGCTCAATTTGGGTGCTCATCGTACCAAATGGATGTCAAAAGTGCATTCTTGAATGACGACTTAATGAAGAAGTCTACATGGTCCGACCACAGGATTTTCAAGTAGCAGGGAAGGAACATGTTGTCTGTAGGTTAATCAAGTCCTTGTATTGACTAAAGCAAGCTCCTAGAGCTTGGTATTTAAGATTTACACTCATCTTAGAGATTATGGATTTAGTAGATGTCCTTCAAATCGTAATCTCTATGTACAACTTTCTGGTGAGGACATTGTTATTCTCATTATATATGTGGATGACCTAGTCATCACAGGTGGTGGAACCTAGCTTCTTCAAAAAGTTAAGAATCATCTTTGTTCTGTACTTGAAATGATGGATCTTGGGCTCCATCATATTGTTTAGGTATAGAATTTTGGTGGGGTAGCTGTATGGTTTTCATTTCTCAAGCCATGCATGCCAAAACACTTTTGGAGAAGTTCCAAATGCTTAATTTTTATCCTCTTGCTATACCTATGGAAGTTGGGTTGAAGTTGTCAACCCATTCCGATTCCTCTCTAGTCTATGAGACCATTTACAAACAACTGGTAGGTAGTTTGTTCTATCTTACTACTACTAGGCCAAACCTGTGTTTTGCAGTTAGCTATCTTGATTCATGTCCAATTCAAAGACAGTACACCTGCTTGCAACAAAACGAGTTTTGAAATATATCAAAGGCACCTCCAACTTTGGTATATTGTATCAACCAAAGTTCCATGACTCGGACCCGCCCATGACTCGGCAAGGACTACTCGGCCCGCGACTCGCCTATGACTCGGCAACGACTTGGCAAAATGAAAAACAAAGATTTTTTAGGATTTAAAACTTGTTTCAGCCACCCATTATTGAGTAAAGCTTAAAAACACTATAACATCATCAAATAGAAGCTAATATGATCACATACATAAACATACA
>MU225962.1:913980-945160 GCA_018584345.1 Thuja plicata | reverse complement strand
GACTAGACCCCCTACCCCTCCTGTAGTTTTTACTAGAATTGCTAGGAAGGGGAAGAGGAAGATGTAGACTGTTTTGATGTTGTATTTACTTATAGTTTTACAAAGACAATTTGCTATTTTAATTTTGTTTCAGCTATTAGGCTACCAACCATCAACATTTCACATAACGGACTCCTAGGACTAGACCCCCTACCCCTCCTATAGTTTTTACTAGAATTGCTAGGAAGGGGAAGAGGAAGATGTAGACTGTTTTGATGTTGTATTTACTTATAGTTTTACAAAGACAATTTGCTATTTTAATTTTGCTTCAGCTATTAGGCTACCAACCATTAGCATTTCACATAACGATGCCATTTTGTACCATTTTATGTTTAAATATTTCTAGACTTAGTTTGTTTCTTTTGTTTACTCATTTATTGACTCCTAGGAGGCGCAGCCACAACGGACTCCTAGGACTAGACCCCCTACCCCTCCTGTAGTTTTTACTAGAATTGCTAGGAAGGGGAAGAGGAAGATGTATACCGTTTTGATGTTGTATTTACTTATAGTTTTACAAAGACAATTTGCTATTTTAATTTTGTTTCAGACTATTAGGCTACCAACCATCAACATTTCACATAAGGATGCCATTTTGTACCATTTTATGTTTAAATATTTCTAGACTTAGTTTGTTTCTTTTGTTTACTCATTTATTGACTCATCAGATGTATCTCCTCATTGAATTTTGCAAAAAAATGCATTTCTTATTATATTTAAGCAATTTTTTAAGTTACCAAGTTTTTCTGATTTTTTGTCGTTTTTTTTGGGCTGTGGCAAATTTTTGCGGAGTCTGAGTTTTTCAACTATGGGTTATCCAACTATGGAGTAAATGTTTGTTTGTCATTCCTGGGTAGTTATAAGCATCGGTTGGTTGACAGTTGTGTTTCTCTTAGCAAATGTTGAGTCCTTTAAATATAGTGTATCGTTAAAGAAGGGAGTATGATTTTAGTCGGATCAACTCTGATCCTCGGCTGATCATCTTGGTTTGTATTTTGTAATAATTTAATTTGCGAATAAATATGTGTTTTACTCTTTTATCTAGTATGCACTGTCATCTTTGTTATTATTCTACATATTTAATTTATTGGATATAGTAGTAACATTAGGTTTTAAAACACATATGAGGATTTTTATAGTTGGGCCAGGTGTGTCCACAATGCATGTCAAGCTGGTGATGACTACTTGCTGGTTTCTTGAGAGTATTGACATTGCTACTGACCTGGCCTAAGTTGTAGTTGAGTCTGGGGCTGAGTTAATTAATGTTTGTAATTGGGTTTGTTGACGATGAACTTATCATCCTTCATTTCCCCCTTGATTCCACCACGCTCACCTCAAATGTTGGATATGCTGGTGGCCTGCCTAAACTTTTTCGTTGCAGAGGAAATTGTTGTAGCAATGTCTTGCCGATTATTTTACCCTTCTCAAGTGTGAGTTTGGTACATGCTCCAACCCTTTTATGAGGGATATGTAAAAATTGTGCATTAACTCTTGTAGTGCCACCTGTAGCCTAGGCAAATTTTGCATTTCCAATAGTGATTCTGAATTATTTGCCTTTTTAATGTCAAGAAACATTGCTAATTGACGCAAATGGATTTCTCTTGTAAAACCAGCCTTTGGCACATGGGCAATCCATTTGCAATGCACTCTCAACAAAATTGCATGTGCTTCTGGTTGAGGTTTGGCTGGCCTCAGCTTATTCTTCCACAATTCCCTCAAATTCACCACCAAAATAAAGGTTTTGGTTGGAACTGAATTATAACAAGAAATGCTTCTAGATTTGACTATGTATGTTTTTGTTGTCAATGTTTTGGATCAAACTCTATGATCCATCATCAGGGCAAATAGCTAGAGAAGAGCTATTTGCCCTAACGATGGATCATAGAGTTTGATACAAAATGTTGGCAACAAAAACATACATAGTCAACTCCAGAAGCATTTCTTGTTATCATAATGGACTGTGGAAATTTTAAGAATTTGGAACTGAATTAACTCATCACGTTCTTGAAAACAGTTGCAACAAAAAACAACACGATGAATATAAAAAATACCAAGCTTTTTAGACATCTCAGGCTAAAAAATAGATTTTGCAAGTTCAAAACAATAAAAAGCAATAGCTCTTACCCGCCAAAAACAAAAAAAAGAATAGTAGCTTTACAAGTTCGAAGAAGTTTAAAAAAGTTAAAATCTCTTAATTTGTAAGGATTGGAGTTTTGAATAAATTAACAAATGTTGAAAGATTATAACATTTGAGGTATTGAAACAGATTTTGATAGCATTTGCAAATATGACTGAGTGTTTGATATTTCAAAATTCAAAATAAAACAAAAACAAGAAAAATAAAAAATTATAAGATCAAAGGAATTCTAGATTTCTTTTACCTTTTCGCTTTTCAACATCTTGAATTCTTTGCTTGCTTGCAAAACCAAAAATCTGAAAATGCAAACACAAATGGGAAAGGTACACTGGACTAGGGCATTAGGAATAAAAAACATTTCTTTTATATTCAGACCTTGTGGGCTCACCACAATATTTTATGATATTCTGAATTTTCTAAAATTGTGAGTATTTATATTTTTGTGTTCTCTAAGTGAGACCTAGTGGGGGGTGTCACAAGAATGTTGGGGATGTCATTGATATGTTGGGAACGTCTTCAGATTCACCCATGGTACCCTTTATGGGGAACACCTTGAGAGACAACACCCTATGTTGAGGGAGTGTGCTTGGGAAGTTTTCAAAATTTTGGGAAAGAGGGGAATGAGTGGGAACATTCTTTCTCCATCCCTCCATCCCTATGACCTTTTGATTTTTTTGGCACCAGAATGACTTGAAAACCTTGGGGATGTGTCCTTAGGGAACATTGGCATTTGTGTTCAACAAGGTGTATAATCCTACTCTGTTCTGGATTCAAATCTGTGACGTCAACTATGGAGTACACAATCCTCTGTTAAAGGGTATTATCTATAGGACTCCCATTCAATTACCTGTATGTTGTATCCTTGCCTCTTTAGACTGGGTTTGGAAAGCTTTAACCCTAGCTCCATGAGTGTCATAATCAATCAACTTTTTCGAGTCATCTGTGGTGTTTTTTTTTGCCATATCTGCAAGCCAGGACATGCTTAATATCTATTCTTAAAGGGCATGCTCAAGTTTTGCTTTAACTCAACAATGAACAGTGAACTCTTCATTGCTCTTGATGATCACAGGATTAACATGATTTGGCTTGCACATAATCCATGACTACACAAGAGTTTGTCAAACTTAAGAATTCTTTATAAACATGTTGATTATAAAGATGGATTTGGAGTACACAATCCTCTGTCAAAGGGTACTATCTATAGGACTCCCATTCAACTACTTGTATGTTGTATCCTTGCCTCTTTAGATTGGGTTTGGAAAGCTTCAACCATAGCTCCATGAGTGTCATAATCAATTAGCTTTTTCGAGTCATCTGTGGTGTTTTTTTATTTGACATATCTGCAAGCCAGGACATGCTTAATATCTATTCTTAAAGGGCATGCTCAAGTTTTGCTTTAACTCAACACTGAACCCTTCATTGCTCTTGATGATCACAAGATTAACATGATTGGGCTTGCACATAATCCATGACTACACAGGAGTTTGTCAAACTTAAGAATTCTTTATAAACATGTTGATTATAAAGATGGATTTGGCCATTTTTGTTTTCTTGCATCTTAGTAATCCCATTCTCTGTTATTTTGTCCATTTTTATGGTTTTGTACTTAGTTTCCGGATGCACTGCTCTAGCAACCGGAGGCGGAGGCGGAGGCGCTCGGAAGCCCACAGGGAGCGTAAAATTTTGTAGTGGGTGCCTTCCGATGCGCATACCTGCGCATGGTATGCGCATCGGAAGGCATCCACAGGGAGATTTTACGCTCCCTGTGGACTTCCGAGTGCACCCAGGAGCATTAAGTCATATTAAGTATTAAGAAGATACGAGAATGGTCATTGATTTGCTTGCGTCCGATATACTCGGTGATTATGATTTGCAAGGTTTGCTGTTTATTGCAGAATTGTAATCTCTGGTGAGTCCGTCCAGGTAGTATGCGTGGGATATTCGATCTGGAGAACATATATAAGGTTATCAGTTATCACAGAAGTATATGAATATTATGTGCGTTGGCCAATAAAGTAACGGACATCACCACTCACCTGCTATCATTCCATTTCACACCACAGTCCAGGTCCGCATCGATAATATATGTGATCATATATTAATCGATATCATTCAATATGTATCTTTGCAGCACACTAGATGAAGAGTTCGATAAATGTTGGTCTTGGCAGACTGTGTATTTCCTTAATTGATTATTACTTTTAATTGTATATAAATGGATGGTTATTTAATATTATAAATGGATTGTCATTTAATATCAATCATCTAGACATTTGTATTATAATTTATTATTATTTGTTTATTATTAAATATGATTTTCTGATTTTCATTGGAATCGTGAACATAGACATGTACGATATGGCTTATCTGAATCTTTGTGAACTATCAATTGGCATTTAATATTTATCTTGATCAATGATGAAGTATCATACTATCAAATGATTTAATTTTGTATATTTCTTGCATTTTTTTGTATATATATACATATATATATATATTTAAACGCACCCAAAACCCCCCAAAACATTTTTCACGCATCTGCGTACTGGATTCTCGTACCCGCATCTGCATCTGCACCCGAATCGGTAACTTAGGTTTTGTATATCTTTTTTTGTTTACACTTGTTAATTATAATGGTTTTATCTGTTGAGATATCAGGGATGCTGATGGTTGCTTCTTGTGCTCATGTGTCTTTTATAATCCATACAGTCTCTTAGTTATATTTAATTTGTCTTTCCCTCACTTATGAAAGAGGTGATATTTCATTGCTATGCAGGTTCTGTTAATCTCTTTTCTTGGAATCTTTAACATATGTATCTCTATTACACAGGTTCTATTTCCTTCAACACTGCTTGGAACAGGAGAAAAGTGGACTTTAATGAAGACAATTAGTGTTACAGAATACTTAAATTATGAAGCAGGTTGGTTTCATATTGAAATGTCTTTACATGAATTTGCACATTGTACATGTGATCTTGTTCCCTGTCACATTTTGAACAATTTCAGCTGGAAAGTCCTTTGCAATTTATAACCTCATTCTTTCTGGCTAAAGTTGAATGCAACATTACCATATTATTTGATGTGGCTTCACATCCGTGTACTATGTCCTGATTTGGGTATCGTAATCTAATGCCAATCATTAGTTATATCCCATGTTTTAATTGTGGATTTATTTTCATAGGAAAATTTTCTAAAACCAAGGGGATTGGTGTGTTTGGTAATGATGCCAAGAGCACCAATATACCTGTTGAGACTTGGCGATATTATTTGCTGACAAATAGGCCCGAGGTAAGATTTGGAGAGATCATTATTCATAAATTTGCAGCTCTTCATAGGAATTGCTGTTCTATCTGTACTGACAAAACTCTCCATGTAAGATATAGAATCTCTTGACCAGATTTCTTACTATTTATTTTTTTAACTTCAGGTTTCAGACACACTTTTTACATGGGCAGATCTGCAAGCAAAACAAAATAATGAATTGCTAAAAAACTTGGGTAACTTCATTCATCGTTGCTTGACTTTTATTGCAAAACCTTTGGGTGAGTATGTGTTCTATATGCAAGTTTTCTTATGTTTCATGATGAGTAAAACACAGATTTGTGATGTATATTCTGTTGCGTGCAGGTCAAGGTTATGGATCCGTTGTTCCAGATGCTCTAAATGCTGAGATGCATAATCTAACTACTGATCTGGGCGAGAGAGTTGGAAAATTAGTTGAACAATACGTTGAGGCTATGGAGAAAGTAATAAGATTTGTTTCTTTTTATCAATTGATGCATGCTTTCTTCTTTTATTTTAATAAAAAGCAAAATTTCCTCATAAGTGTCAAACTGTAGAATCTTTTCACATATTCTAAATCTAGTTTATTTCTTGTTTCCTCCTGCATTTAGGTTAAGCTTAAACAGGGCTTGAGAACAGCAATGAGCATATCCACTGAAGGAAATGGTTACTTGCAAGTAATCATCTTACTCCATTATTCTTTTGTTTCTAAATCTTTTTTTTTTGGTCAATATTATCCAATTAAAATTAAAAGATACTGTAATGTCCCCTAGTTAACATGAATTATCCTATATTAATATGCATATTGAATTGAATTTGCTTAAGGCTTATTGTTAACTAATGCTATTATAATGAAATCAAGGAAACTATTTATATCTACTAAACAAGAGATCCATGCTAATCTTATTATTATTTTAGCCTAAGAGGAATGCTTTGACATAACCTGATTGCTTGGACACAAATCCTCAATAGGCTTTCCCTCAAAGTTTACAGATCACGCCCTTAAGCCTTTTTTGGTACGATGCCCTCAAGGCGCTCGGGGTCGCTGATCCCCACCCTATCTTGGGAATGGCCTATGGGCTGGAATTTACTCTAGCCTTTCTCTGAGTACATTTATGATCTCTCCTTAGGTACTAAAATTAATATTAAGCTTAGCCTGCATATCTGAGGATTGCAGTTATTAGCTATGTTTAATAAGAGTTCAGGTTGATATACATACTTGAGACGGGAATCTGAATTAATGAATATAATAGTAGTGCTCTGTCTTACAGCCTGATGCTCACTGTTGCAGAACTATGTCTGGAATTTCTAACTCTTTTTCTTTTTCTTTTCCCCCTTCAAATGAAGTTCTCTTTTATATTTTAATTTAATTTTTAATATTTATTATTTTGTATTTTAATTTTATGATCATTTATTATTAAATTATATTTCAAAAGTGGGGACATTACAGATACATGCTATTGTTACAAAACACAGGATAGTCAATTCTGGAAACTTTACAATGAAGACCCAGAAGCATGTGCCATTGTGTTAAAGACGTCAGTTGGCCTTGTACATCTGTTGGCAACCTTATTGGAGCCTTTTATGCCTTCTTTTTCATACAAGGTGAGAACTAGTCATTAATGATTCAAGGAATTTGTCACAGATCTGTAAGCCATCTTTGTGCAGGTCTGATGCTGCTTCCAAAATGAGTGCTTTTCAATAAACTTTTGTTTAAATTCCGTAAGCTTCTACCATTGTTGAGTGGAACGGGACGGTTATATATTGAATGCCTTTTTCAGGTGCTAGAACAGCTCAATCTGCCGCTTGAAACATTATCTCTCTCTGATGAAAAAGGAGATATTGAAAAGGCCAAAAGGCCTTGGGACATTATTCCCTCTGGTCACACTATTGGAAATCCAGAACCACTGTTTTTAGAAATGGTATTGCCACATTATCTTTGAATTCTATCATTGTGATCTGTGCAAATCCCTTTATTTCCAATCAAAAAGGTATTATTATATCACACTTCTTATAAGTTTAATAATTTTCAAGCTGCGACTTTTATTGGTGTTGTGGTCTAGAAAGATGAAGAGTTCGAATACTACAGGAAAAAGTTTGCAGGCAGTCAAGCCGATAGGATTGAGCAAGCTAGCGCTGAAGCAGCAAAAGTTGCCGAGCAAATTAAAAGTACCACAATTTCAGGTGAATTTTTCAACCTTTTTTGAAGACATCATCCACAGTTTATCAAAGTATGTGGCAGCAGCTAATTGCTTTTCAAAGTTAAATTTGATTGAAGATTTTGACCATTTTTTTATGGAAGTCTCAGAATCTTGTCCTCTTTCCTTTCTTGTATGGTGTGGCAAATGTGTATTGGAGGGATGTGTATTGAAGTAATGTGATAAGAACAATAAAAGAAATGTTATGTTCTTGACGAGGCAAGATGCATTCGCTGCATTTCCTTTTATCTGAATATATGGCAGTTATATCCTAACCAATTTTGTTACAAATAAATTAACAGCTTAACATGAATTGTGACTGAAACTTTTATCCTAAATAATACTAGGATTGAAAATGCGTAGGCCTTCTTTCACAGAGAGATGTTAGTATCCAGCTGCAATGTTTGATAGTTCTCTAGGAAAGCTACTTGATATTCTCTTAGTAGATACTGTTGACGGGTGTTTTATGACCACACCAACACATAATAAAGTGCCAAAGACACTTTATCCTTTCTTGAACAAAGACACCAGGTATACTAAGATTGCACAAAAGATCATAGTGGAAACTCCAAGGTTCAAACTGCAAACTTGCGACTTTAGTGTGGATGAGCTCGTTTGGCTTTGATGTATGCTGTTTATGCAAGGGGCCTTATGAAAATTCACTTAGACTTATCATCTTTCTTGACAAATGATATAGCAATTTGAGTGCATTAACTATTCCTAACTTTATTTGAAATAAAGTGCAAATGGAATGAGGGTTTATAAATCTAGACTACTACTAATCTTACTCATGCAAGACGATGTTGAAGTTGTGGTGAGACAAAACCAGTCCTAGCTTCATCAAGTCAACTACGCTAAGGAGGGTGTAATCTTCAATGGATGCAAGTATGATTTTCAAATTACTTATGCTCTTCAAAATCATAAATTATGCAATTTAATGCTCAGCAAGTAATTGAAGTGAAGTGCTTGCAATGAGGCCTAGACTAACCTTGCACTCTTGTTTGCAATCAACAAACACCAAAATGTATGGACACTAGTTTCACCATGATTTCAACAACAACAAGATCTTAGTCAAGCAAATTTAAACTAAATGAGAAATGTAGGAAACCATGCAATACTCTAAAAGTTCACAAGTATTCACCATGCAAAGACAACAATGAGTAAGGAGACATTTTGGTAGTATTATTAGCAACATTCCTTCAACAATGTCTCTTTACAAATGAGAAGAGCAAGCCTTCTATAGGGAGCTCAATTACAATGAATGACCAAGATTGATTTAAGATCAATGATCCAAATTTATCCAACAAAGCCCTAATTAGGGTTGTTACGACTATCACTAACAAGCATTAAATTGTGTCCAATCAAAATGAAGCACCTATCTAGGAACCAATAAGAAAGTTCATTGCCACATGTGCTTACAAGAAATCTTCCTCTAGAAGCTTGTTTCCCTTATCTTTTTCTTTACTTGCAAATTCAATGAACCTAGACATAATATTGTTGAGCTCTTCCATAGGTACCCTTGGCATATTTTGGAACTTCCATTCAACAACCTTTAAGTTAGTTGTACATGTGGCAAAAGTCTTCTCCCATTCAAACACATTATCTCTACAAGTAGTCATGAAAGTTTTGAATGATGCAACACCTTTCAACTGTTTTCTCTTGATGGAATTTGTGGCTTTGAAATAGATGATCTTGATCTTTTCCCTTTGTATTTCCACATTCATGTTTCCTCTTTGCACTCATCAATTTGAACACTTCCTTTACTGCCTCGAAGATTTCATCTTTGATTGTCCGGATGGCTTCCTTTAACCATCGACAGTCACACTTCACTTTCTCAAGGGTGTTTTGTTTTGAAGCTAATGCACAATACCATCCATGAAGATCAATCACGTCATCTACTTTTATCATCTTACCCTTTTCCAACATAGGCCTGGGGACATCTTTCAATGCTTGCAATCGAGGAATAGTCTTCTCTTTAATGAATTGAAACTCATCACATATCTTGGATAAAGCCCGAATTCTATTAAAAATGGAAACAACCATCTCGTAACTTTCCATGAACTCTTGAATGAAATTGTTTGCCTCTTCAAGGACTTCCTTGATCCATGCCTTTGCTTCTTGAGTTGTCTTCATAACCTCCAAATTATCAATTGAGTCTCTCGAAAGTGATGGTAAGAGTAAATGCTTGATCATTCTGCCGTGTTGGATTCATCAAGTGTTGGATATATTATTTCAGCTGCGTAGCCTCTTCCTTGTATTGTCTCTTCTTTTCAACTTCTCTACTCAATCTTTCTTCTAGGACTTCGATAGATACGTGGGTGTCTTAATTCTCTTGCTTCTTTGTAGTTGTCCCCAAGTCATGTTCCACGATGTCATAATCCTGTGGGAGGATATCTTCTCTTGCCTTGTCGACCCTTGGTATGGCAATTTGTACTGTGCGAGCACCTGAACTATCTCTGATGATCTTGGAAAACTTCTTTGTTGGCCTTTTCTCCTTTTCTTTCCCAATCTTATCTAAAAGATTCTTGATATTCTCAATTGGCTGTTTCCTTGCAACTTCCTCTTTCTTTAATATCTCTCACAACCAAGCAAATGCAATGCATGCTCCTAATTCATTATTTGGTTCTCCTTCTCGATCTTCATTTCCTTGATTATCATCTCCTTGATCTTTCTCTTCTTGATTTTCTATTTGTGCCAGGATCATGTTCTCATTGAAATTCTCATCCATGAAGCCCATCTCACCTCGTCCGGGAATATCATCAATATTGATCACATTATCATGTTTATCCAAAATATCCTCTATTCTTTGTGGAGGAGAATCCTCTTCATGCTCATTTTTATCCAGGGGAGAATGATCAGAACTTTGACTTATGCTAGCTTTTGGTTCTATGACAACCTCTTAAGGTGCTTCCTTGTTCGTGGGAGGTGTGATCTTTTCTTGCGCCAAAGAAGCACTAGCTTTTGATCAAGGAGCACTTGATTTCTGTTTCTTGGATGGTGGCCCTTGACTTGGTGTTTCCTTCCTTTTCGTGCCCTCAGTTTGTGAAGCCTTGTCACTATTCTTTCTTTTCTTTCTACTTTCACCCTTTTGCTTATCATTGACTTCTTGAGGCTATTCGGATGATTCCTCGTTGGGCTCCTCTACATCCTTCATTAACTCACAAGTCAACGGGGTTCCTCTTTTATTCAAATTTTACATTTGTTTATCTAACCATTTGTGAGTGAAGAGTGTGACTGGTATTATCAAAGTCTTCAAATCGATATCATGATCTTCTAGCCAACCAATGGGTTTTATTATTGTTGGCATATTATTGAGAAATCGAGCGGAGTGATTGCAAATACCTTGGAAGCCTTTTGGGACATGATGAATTCCCCAACACCCTTATGTATGTGAACTTCGGAAATTGAATATACCACGAACCATACTTCTTGATCAACTTTTCAACTTCATTGGATAGTATCTTGTGAGGGCCCTCTTGGAGTGTTCTCACAACGGGCATGGCGAATGCAGCGTTGAATATTTTGAAATGTTTGTTGTTGTGAAGATATAGTTGTGGATAACATTCGTGAACAAGGAATTGTCCCCTTTCGGTCCCAACTAGACCTAAACATCTCAATCTAGGATACTTATACATAATCGCCAGCATGTAAACCATATATGAATCCATGTAAAATGTCTTTGTCTTCTTAGCATCCGTAATTGAAGATCAAAATTATCACTAATTATCTTTGCCCATTCAAACATCATCTCAACAGTAGATATTTTGTCCATGAAGTAGAACATCCAAGGCTTGAAGACGACACCTTAAGGGCTTCCCATAACTTTGCTCAACATGATGATGAGATCACCATAATCCTATGGAAAATCAGACTTAGTCAACTTCGGTAACTTGGAATGATGCTTTCTTGGCTCAAGTAGTCAATTGTTATTGATTGCCGTAGTACAAGCATCCCGTTTGTCATGATAATAATCTAAGTTAGTGAATTCCTTTAAATGGGCCTAGAATCTAATTCTGGTACTATTTCGGTTTTGATTCTTCACGGTTTCCGCCTGGATTTCGACATGGTCCCTCACGGGTAGTTGGATTCCCTGTGGGTCTTGTAGAGCAGGACCCACAGAAATCCAGTTGCCCGTGAGGGACCCGGGCTCTTGCAGAGCAGGACCCACATAAATCCAGTTGCCTGTGAGGAACCTGGGCTCTTGCAGAGCAGGACCCACAGAAATCCAGTTGCCCACGAGGGACCCGAGCGGAATCCGACAAAATCCACGGGCACCCAAGGCTGTGGGTGCCCAAAAACGGGCCCCACATGCCATTTAAAAAAAATAAATCTAAAAACCTTCTAAAACCCTAATTCTGACCATAAAGCATGCATAATGAAGGTGAATTTGAAAATTAAATATGAAACATGGCTTGTAATTCAAATTTTCATTTTGTAATGACAATTTGAAACTATTGCAAAGTATGAATATGATATATGAGGTATTTTATTTTTAATTTTATTGCAATTATGGATTTATGAGTATCACGCTTCTAACTTCTTCTTATTATTATATGTTTGAAGTTTTGAACCAATGATGAATGAACATTGAACATGTTACATGTATGAGTCTATAATGTATATATAAATTTATAATTTTAATATATCAATATGTGTGTGTGTGTATATTTGAAAATATCTATATATATACTCGCAGTACCAGAACCCGCCCAAATAAACTTTTTGCCGAATCCGCGAACCCGAACCTGAATCTGTATCAGAACCAGGATCGACAACTTAGATAATACTTCAAAGCTTACTCCTTAGTCATGTAGATGCCCATCTTGTGAAGTGGAATATTGAATGTCTCCCTATGCTAAGAAATGAAATTCAAAACATCTTACTTAGAACATTCCTATGAGCATTTCTCTTAATTGTCTATGAAAGATTGCATCTTCAACCTTTAAATGATCCATATTTCTCAATTTGTAAGCAAGAATGAAGATTTTATTTGCATCATTTGATCACCAATCTAGTCAAATTTGACTTTCCCAAAAGAAGACAGCATTTTACACTCCCAAACCCATCTTCAAATACTTACCTTGCTGGCTACTTTAAAAATCTGGGCTTGTCAATCCTAGATCTGTGTAAATTTGCCCTAGTATGCTGATTATTGGAGGCTTCTAACAGCCTTCTTCAAGCCTCTAATTTTGGTTTTCGCTCCTAGACCTGAATTTACCCCTAAAATCTGCTCCTACTTGATGATCTTTGCCCCCAAAATTGCTAAATAAATCAGATCTCTTGGATTAATTCGCCTTATCAAGGTCTGCTCTGCTTTTTAATTGCTTGAATTGATTTTATTTGGTGGTGAAATGAATTTCACCACCCGTCTTTTATAGGCGACCAAGACCAAAGGGTGACTCTTAGTTTGGGCCAGCCCAATTAGGGAGGAAATAGATTTTAAATTCTGATTTTTCCCTCCTTTAGGCTAGCCGACCTCATTATTTTTCTATCTGATTCTAATTTAAATTGATTATTTCTTCTGTTAGGCCGGGCTTGGTTAATGAATTTTATCAACTTGGAAAGCGAATTTCATCTCCAAGTTCGAATTATTTTCATCCTAATGCTGGGCGGATTCTTGACATGAGTTGGAATTGGAATTCCAACACCTGGTCAGATTCTGACCTAGTGTTGGAATTCGAGTTCCAACACCTGGTTGGATTCCGACCATGTGTTGGAATTCTTCATTTTTCGCATTTTGGCACTAAGTTTGCCAATGAAGACTTCTTGCTTTTCTTTCATGATTTTACACCTTTTTTTATCTCAATCTGATGTTTCTTCATGTGTTTTTTTGTTGAATGTGGATTGAATTTGCAAAGGATCCGATCTTGACTCCCTTCAACATCAAAGTCTGATTATCATTCTCCAAAAAACTCACTCGATTTTCCTTCTTATCAACTTGATTTTGATTTCTCATCATCCCTCAATGTGGATTTCATCTCAGATCTAATTAGACAGCCCCTAAACTTGGGCGGAAATGAGGTATATGTTGGAATTGCATTCATGTGTGAGGGCTGAAATGGAGGGGGGCTTGGAATTTGAATTCCGAGTGGAGGTCGGAAACTGACCTACCCTTGGAAATCCAGTTCAGGGTGGTCGGATTCCGACTACCTCTTGGAATATTTCCAAGGCAGCCAAAAATATGAAGTGTTCGGGGCTTTTTTCTTGAAAACTTAAACTTCCCCTCCTTACTCATCTAAAACTTCTCTTTTGTCATCTCTTTCCCTGATTTTCAGTCATGTTTGTCTCAGATCTGAACGTTAAGCTCTCATATTTCCACTTTTTCATGCTCAGATTTTGTTCATTTCGTCATCTTGATTTTCATGCTAACTTTCAATCCTCGTCTTTGAGCTTTCTCTTTCCTCATCAAATCCTAACTTAAACCCAAGTCAGATTTCAATCGCTCTTAAATATCAGAACTTACCCCAAATCAATCCCTCGAATCTTTTCATGTCAAATCATCAACTATGCCTTACCTTAGCTCTCTTCCCTTCTATGGTTCAATTCTCAATTGGACAAATCTTGCACCGAGAGCTGCTTGAATCTAGCCTATTGACCTGAAGACTCCGAAATTGCCACCAAACCAAGGCCAACTACGACAACTACTCTACTGCCAAGCAAAAGAGGGGGTCCCCATTTGCAATGGGGCAATCGTGTGAAAGGGTCACAACAGATACCATACCAAAATTGCTTGCTTCTCTTTGTGTACACATATGGAACCTCTTAAGTCAGATTGCCGTCAGTCTTATTGAAGGTGAAATACAACTAAACTCCCCAGATAATCTTTGACCAAATTTATTTATTTCCTCCTAGAACAGATCATTCGTGCCCCTTGAAACCTTGAATGCCCTCTTAGCTCTACATGTGATTTTTGAGATTGAATGGGAATTTATGCTTGGAGAAGGTGCCTTCTCTTGATTGGGTATGCTCATGCCAGTCCTTGTGGGCATCCATCTTCCAACCACATGGGGATGGTAGATATGATGGCCTAAAATTTGGTTATTTCCTTTATTTTCCTTGAAGCATGAAAGATATTGATAACCACTTTACTCAGCTTTTGAGGATCCACTTGAATTGAATTTCACTTAAAGCACATCTAGACTTAGCATAGGCTTGGTTTTTAAGAAATGCTGTGCTTTAGTGTAATGTACGTTAACTTGAGCACTTTTTAATCATTGAGATCCTGATGTGGGCAGGGTCAGAGTATATGGTGAAAGTATATGAATAATATAAAATTATTATGCTTGTTGGTGGCAAGCCACACAACTTACAATACATGTAAATCAAAGATACAATATTGGTGTTGGTGGCAAGTCTTATAAAATGAAAATAAAATCTACAGTAAATTTGGTAGAGAATCACACAATGATATTATGAAACAGTGCAAAAGTAGTATTGGATTTCCGCTTAACATCACAAATGTTGAATGTATTTCTACTAAAATCACCTCTGAAATATGTAATAATTTGTAATGATTCCTTTTCTTCAATAAGATTTAATAATAAATTATAATAATAACATTAAAATATAAAATGAATAAATAGTAATGAACTAAAATATAATAATGTGTAGACAACAAGGTGAAGGGTCTTCCAAACCGTGCCTGTGGCTAGCCACTCCTTTATGTCGAATATAAATAAAGACATGTAATTACAAAGTGATTCATAATATGCAGAAATAATTTGCGCGGGGTAAGAAAGATTAATTAGATCGAATACAATTAACAAAGATACCTCAGTTGATATGACCAAATATATCATATAATCGACTCTGCTAAGTGCAAATATTATTCGTATGCTATGACCATCAAATAATGTAAAAATTGCTTCCATGGCTTTGTAGACTAGATATAGGTTAAAGGAAGTCAAATGATAGAAACGATTATAGAACATTGGTAGATATAGGTTAATTTATTAAGGACGAATCCTCATTAGTAGCCCCACTTGAGCTTCGAGGAAGCACAAACATTAACCGATAAACATATATTAATCAATGTTATCATCAGGCACCAATCGTATATGGATAAGGAGTAATTAAAAGTAGGAATAATGTTGCAACAGACAACATTAGTAAGAATAGGGTGCGATATGATTGAAAAGACAATTAGTTAAGAGAAATGTCTTTTAACATCAAAGGGGTGTGACCATTCAGATTACATGATATATAATGGGCATCCATACTATTCTCAAGGGCAGGAAGGAACTCCCAATAACATGCAACCACGAAACTCCAATAACATTGTGCGCTTTGTTACACACACTTGAATATTAATAAGCAACTTTCTAAATGATTTTCATACCAAATATCACAACGGTGCCCATAAATGATATATTTCATCGCAAGACCAATGTTCGATACCCATGCCTTGGATCCCATCCCAACATTTCTGGAAATCCTTAGTGAACACAGCGGGAAGATCGATTACCAACTGGTGATCTTCAATAGCCAAGATAACTCTATTGCAGTACCAATGCAAGGATACCTGTAACGGGTGGAATATGGATTTTACGAGACTTCTGCTTATGAATACATGCCACCTTGTTCATTGCTATCACTGGTAGTAATAGGAGGCATAACATTGATAGCATTATCGAGCATCATCTAATATTCATCAAGGAAATATAGCACAAAAGAGGATGGATCATGGAATACAAAATTATTAAGGAATGATAAAGAATTATTATTTCTAAGTATTCATTTAAGGAGATGGATTCTATTATAATGCTAGTAAGCATCTACAAATCAAATAAGCGCACACACACACACACACACACACACACACAATGAAATTGGTATTAGTATTTATATATCCGTTACGTTATATAGATATATACATATATTTGTAATATATTAGATAGCAATATATACTTAGCTAATTCCTTAATCACTCGCTAATATAACTAAGAGGATAGGGAGTTTGTGAAGGGAGTGGCGGAGTAATTTGGTCACATGTCGGGAGAGTCTCAACATGGGTAAAAACCTTGAGGAAGCTCGCTTGTAGACTGTTTTTGCACCCTGGTCATAGTAATTCTAGAATCTTTCCTAAGGTTAGTGATTAGGCGAGGAGTAAGGAATTAGGGCTCAACTATGTACTAGAAAATTAGAAATCAGTGATTGTTTCTTAATCATGGAGAATTGACAATTATTTAATTTTGATCAGTGAAAAATTATATAATTTTTTTAATAATAAAAGAGTAAGACATCTGCAATTACAAAATTCCTTTATTGTTCAAGGAATCCCACTACCACCAAAATAGAAACTCCACCAGATAACCGTGCAGCTCTAACGAGCAAACCAAAGACCTTATACCTACCCCCTGAAACATACACTACTGAGCCAGTACATAGAGATATCATATTAACATGATAGACAAAATGCCATTACAATGGCTTAGTCATTAATTCCTAGTTGCCCCCCAAGACAACATAATAAATGAGAAAATTCTAAAGACTTGTTTTGAAAAATAAAAAAAAAACTAGGAATTCCCCTGTGTGTTACATTTTCATTTTCTTCTTCTCCGTCGGCTATTTCCTTGGGCCGTTGAACCAAAAGTTGGATGCCTCACTAATGGGTTCCCCTGTTTTGCATTTGCTCAACTTTGTCTCCATGCGCAACAAAATTTGTCACCCATTAAACTTCAACTTTGCTTCCCAATTCTAGACCCCAAGCTAAAAATATGGACACTACATCTGCATTAACTTGATACAAATGATCACTCTTCTTAAATTCCTCCCCCAACAAGATGTCCACAATTTGGAAGAAAATTGAGTCAAGGATTTTAAAGACTCCTTTCATCCTTTTCTCAGAAATTTGGCCCAGAAAAGCCAACTGTCGTTTCTCTGTTTCTAGAGTGAACTCTGCCTCCATCATTCACAACTAACACCAACTCCAAGCTTAAAACTCAAAAATGGTAACACCACCTGTCAAGCATTCCTTAAATCTTGGCTTGACTCAAGAAATCAATGCCATCATTATTGCATAAAAATCCGCCTCACTCCCCTTTCGTACTACCTTGCTAAAACATTTTGTCACTTGCTCTGTGGTGTCGTACTTCAAATCTCCGCCTCGAGATCAAAATCTCCATACGCCTCCCAATAATCATTCATTATTCCCTCATTAAATATAACAACCCATATGAAGAGTACGCTTGCCACCTTGTTACCTGATCGAAGGGTATGAGTAATTTTGAAGGATTGAAATGTATTAAGCTGTGTTACCCGGGGACGCGTCCCCGGCCTAATTTCCCCCGTCCCTGTACCGAGGATGTTTCGGGGACTTGGGGACGGCCAGGGACGTCCCCTCCCCGTCCCTGATTTTTGGAATTTTGGTGGGGATGTCCTGGAAACTTGGGGATGCCACCCAAAAAAATCGGGGACTTCTGGAAGTACCGGGGACGCCGTAGCCGTCCCCCAACTGTACTGGGGACGGTCAGCCGTCCCCAATTCTTTTCGCCCGAAAAAGTCAATTAAACTAAAAAAAGCAAAAAAATTTCCATAAGGGGGGTCGGTTTGTGGGCCCCACCTTCGTACATGCCCTAAAAAGCCAAAAACATTTAACATGATGTTAACTGTTATCTACGTAAAGATACTAACACTATCTTCTTCATGTAGTATTGCTGTAGTAATGCTAACATTTAACAAAATTATGCCATTGGAACTAGCCATCAAGCAAGGTACCAAACTGCTAAGGCAGATAATGTTTATAGTAAATCTCTAATTCACTAAACGTAACACGCAAAATATGTAATATATACATAAGATACAATGTTACATATTCCTTTTTAGAATAGAAATACTGCTTGCCATAGAAATCTATGTAGATATTTTCTAACATGATGACATCCCGTTGACGTAAAAATTCTATAATAGAAAGTTTGATTTATGAATTTCAATCAGTTAAAAATTTATATCAAATTGCAGAGATCTTAACATTATTATTTTAAGCTCATTCAAGAACCACATCGAAGAGAAACTAAAAGTCCAATTTAGAATAATAAACTTTTATTTGATTTCTTTTATATGTATATATTACATTAAGTAGTAGAATCAAACAAAGATGGAAATACTGAGGTTAAGAGTCAATCCCAATCACGAGAAAACAAAAAGCTGGATTAATATGGAGAGAACAGACCATCAGCAGAGGCAAAATGGCATGCTTTATCCATATTTTCATATGAATGTCATATATATTAGCAAATTTCCCTATATTTTATATAGCCGTCCCCTTTGCCGTCCCCAACCTTGGCAAAAAAATTTGCCGTCCCGAAAAACTCGTCCCCCCGTCCCCTGCTGTCCCCGTCCCAGAAACTCGGGGTAACACTGGTATTAAGCAATTTACAAATTGGTTTAATAAACTTGTTCAAATTTGAAGCCACCGCTTCCCATCGAATTAGAGCGTTAATAATAATCAGTGAATCTCCCTCCAAACATAATTTTTTCGCCATTGCTACTGCCTCAAGTGCCACCTGAGCTTCTGCTTCATTGTTTGTTCCCTCCTTTGAGTTTTTTTAGCTCCAATAGCCAGAATATTCCAATTTGAATCTCGAGCCACAAACAGTGCCCCTGAAGGACCAAGGTTACCTTTCAACGCCCTGTTGAAATTTACCTTAATCCATCCCTCTTCCAGGAACTCCCATTTGTTACTCTGTTTATCTGCCACCACTGGATTAACCTAGTTAGGCCCATTAACATGCAAACTATATATATATATATATATATATAATAAAAGTGGCAAACCACCATACCAATTTATTAATAAAACTGGTTCAAGAGCTCAAGGAGGAAAGAACCAGCAAGAAAACCTCCTATCCCTGCTCAAGAACACAATAGAGCGAGAGGATAACTACAAAGACACCCAATACAAAATTAGTTCTATTGCCCATACAGCCGAAGTTTGTCCTCAAAATTACTGCTAATGATCCCCACATTACAGTGATAAATTATAATTTAAATTTTGAAACTTCTTTATAATATTAACTATAAACTATAGGGATAAAGGGCCATCTATAATAGTGGATAATAGCTATAAATTAAAAATTAGTGTATAACATTAATTATATATTTGTTCACATTAGAATCTATGGGGTGAGGTGTGTGGTGAGCTCGGGTCATATTGAAGCCACAATTTAGAGCAAAATTGTTAGCTGCTTTGATATAATCTCACATGCCCCCCGCAATTTAGGATGATTGAGGCCCTTTCAAATTCAGTTGTTGACTGCCATTGCTCCTACTCCTCTGTTTAGGGTTTTCCGGAGGTCAGAAAACAAACTAAAGGGACAAAATAACAAATTGTTTCAACACCGATACCGCATTGACTTTGCTTCCGTCTTGGAATCAACCCCATTTCTTACTGTTTTGTCAATTTTGCGAGTTTTTCTAGGGTTTCATAGGTTTTTGCAATGATTTTATATGTTTTTTTGCCATTTTAAGGGATTTTAACATGATTATAATGTGCTTTAAAGAAAAAAATGTCATTGAAAATCAGGTCAACGATTTTTTTCAGGGAGAAGATCGGCTGACTCTAGGATACAGGATTAATCGGGTATAATCGGCTTCTCTGGACTTTATTCTTTGATTCACTTAAGAAGGGGTTGAATTAACCCTAATTGTATGGCGGTAAAGTGTGTTTGTTCCGCCAGTTTGCAGGATTAATGCTCTGAGTCTGATGCCAATTGTGGTATCTCCTTTGGGATCACCCTACATTGTGGTGTCAAAATGAAGGCCAATAAATTCACCCAGTAGCTCACCTAGCCTAGTTTTGCAAAAAAAAAAAAAGAATTTAAGTATTATTATGCTGAATTGGTTAGTTTGAGCCAAAATTGTGTCTGTCAAGTTTTTCAACCATGGGATGAAGGATCTAGCTTATTTTCTGCACACATATTGCTTTAGTACTATTATGTGGACATTGCATTCTTTTGGACTTCTTCACAACAGCTCCTCACCATCCTCATTTGTGGATATTTCATTGTTGTGGACTTCATCCTTTGTTGCAAACTTGCAACATCTTCTACAGTATGCAAAGATCTGAACTAAAACATACAAAACAACAAATCCAGAAATACTACAAAAAATAATACTTTTTAAAATTTTTATATTTCTTCAAAACATGATTTTCATTTAAGCATACAGATATTCATCAAGCAAGACAGCTTACAAAACGTGCCTCACAAGAACTAGACATTGCTGGTAACCAGATGTCAGTCTGTATGTTCAGCTGCTGCGTAAGGGTCTTCATCCTCAAGAAGCCTGACCTCTGCACTGGAAGGGTTTCGTCTCCAAGCCACAGCTGCTGAAACACAATGTTCAGCCTAGGGAAACAATATGCTTTTTGTTTTTTTAAAATTTCGGGTGTATCCCTTCTCCTCGATCCAGGGCATTATATGATTCTGCTTCCTCAATTATGGGCAATCACTCCTCGATAAATGGCAGTTGACTAATATGTGCCTTCCAAAATTGATGACAGTTAAATAACAAGTTCATTCCTTACTGGACTGATTCTAATTGAAAGTTAACTTCTAATTAACTGACCACATGCCCTTCTTATTCAGTCCATTACAGTTCTAACTGAATGACAGGCACAGACAGGTATGAAATCAACACCAATTCAGCTATTCTCACTGAGACTCAAATACCGTTCAACTGGAAGACACCAAGATACAGCCATTTTATTCCAAAGTTCAAACACAAATATTTCTAATTAAAAACTGAAAGTAACTACATACTTGCTACAGCTATGCTGCCAACAGACAAACCCAGCTATGGATTGAAGAAGTGGTTTTGACACAGTATTTTGAGATTTGGTTTCTGAAGCTGATATTATTGAATAAACTATTAGTTATATAGATAGTGTGACAGGTTGAGACAATCGGGTTCTGGATGTGTCAATCAAGTCTGATGGTGGGTCTGATGAGCTTTAGGGGAGAATTCTATTTCAACAGTCAGATCTTGGAAAAGCCCAAGCCAAATCTGTGTCTCAGAGCCGAGATATATCATTGCATTTCATTTTTTATAGATGATAACTAGAGTGTATGGTCTCTTTTTACTATGCATGCCACTTGGTTTAGGGCTTTGAGTTGTTTATATTGTCTTGTACAAAATATGGCAGTAAGGGCTGCCTGGAAACATACCACAAACAATCAATAATTAAACTGTTGTTGAAGCATAGAGAAATTGACAAGGTATTAAAAGGCACCAAAATACCTTTAAGTTCATGAAATTCCAAATCTACTCTCTCCTGTCTATTAAATAACATTTTATTGCTCTTAACAGACACCAAGAAGCAAACTACATGTGGATCGGTTTGACATATTTTAATAGTATTCTTTATAAGTTTTGTAATATTGCTATTAAATTTAATATTATTCATTTTGAACAGTTAATATGGTGCTTTAGTGATTGTGTGATTGGATTTTCTGTTGTTTCAAATATGCAAAGAACAGAAGTGACGAAGAAAGGAGCACAACAACCTAAAAAACCAGAAGCAGCAAAAGGAAAAAATACGTCAGCAGCGAAAGATGTCCCAGTTTCAATAGCAAGAATTGACATCCGAGTGGGCCTTATCACCAAAGCACAAAAACATCCAGATGCAGATTCGTTGTATGTGGAAGAGATTGATGTTGGAGAATCTTCTCCACGAACTGTTGTCAGTGGCCTTGTTAAATATATTCCACTAGAGGAGATGCAGGTATTGTCAATCCCATCCTCACAGTTTTTATGGTAAATATATGAATAAAAACATTAGTAAGTATAATCTATGCACATGCTCACAGAGGAAATCTACAAATCCATTTTGTATTATGATTTACTGATCATAAATTATTGCATTTATTTTGGGAGTGTATATTTGAAATCATTAAGTTAAATACTTGTAGCAGGCAAGGTAGATTTCGTTATAGTGGCAATCTACTTGGAATTGGATGCACAGGACATTAATTTATGTCCTTGGAATTCACTCATGAGTTCACCTTCCCGGAGAATGTGCACTGCAGTTAGGGAACTCTAAATAAACTTGTTAACCTAATAGCAATGAATTTCTACAACAAATGTTTAATCTTTGAGTTGGTTTTGTAATATTTAAGGGTTAATCAAAAAATAATAATTTCAAAAGGTCTTCTCAAGTGTATTTCCTAATAATTGGAGACTAAATGGACAAGAAGAATAGTACAATGTCTTAATATTTCAACCCCTTTGAAACCAGTTCCAAATTAAGATAATGAAGTCCACAACTAAGTAAATATCAATGCCTGAGAACAGTACTTTATGCTTAGGTTCTGAAGGAGCAGAAAACATATTGAAATCCTTAATGGCAGACAGTAAATGCTATTAACCGTTGGATTGGTTCTGGGAAGAAGTGAAATGGTCAGTGAAATTACATGAGCATCATTTGGTACTCTTATAGGAAGGGCAGTGTCACTAATCTAAATTTGCACGTTACCGTCTTTAGCAAATGGACATTACATTTAGGGAATTTGACATTAAACTACCTCAATATTTATTTCTTGTTTCACTGACAGAGGATGATGTTTAAATATTGGAAGTTGATGCAAACTAATCATTGTGGGAAAAAAACTTAATTATCATGTTTTGTTTAGCTGATGAACTGAGATAGAATTGAAGAGGTATTAGTCTTTCCCAGTCAAAATCTTTACATTGCTCTGCTTCTGTAAGACCAAGTGAAGTGAACCGGCTTGCTTTATCTTTGGGGTGCTTCTTTTTGTGGATATAAATAATTTTTAGGACAAGGTGTTGTACATCGCCTTGCTTCTTGTTAGACCAATCAAAGTGAACCTGCTTGCTTTATCCTTGGCTTTCTTCTTTTAGTTGAGATCAATAGTTGTTAGGACTAGGTGTTGTGCAGCTTGCAAATCCTAGTAACAATGTGATTATTTAGTAATTTTAATATTTTGTAACATTTGAGTCTTCATGGAATGGGCTCCACCCTCGGAGGAATCTGTGACATATTTTGGATGACAGACTATGGCAATTGGTACTTTAATTATGATGGATGTAAGAGAGCATTAAAAAGGGGGCTACATTGTAGGAGGAGCATCTTCATCTGGCTAAATTGTATAAGAGGTTTGTGAGTGTAATAACTGCTTCATTGTGGAGTTCTTAGGATTTACATATGACCCTCTTGGTCATATAAGCCAAAAATTTTCATGGGTAGGTACTTCCTATTTGGGAATGTGTTACTCTTGGAAAGGGATGTTGGTCCGGCTTAGACTTGTTAAATCAATATTAAGCTCATGGGTTATTGGATCTCCTTGGTCAATATATTGGAGGCTTGGAATGGAGATTCTAGGGTAATTTTATTGCAAGTACATGTTGTTAGATTGATTCCAGAAGATAGAATTGAGGATCTCCATTGATAGCGTAGAAACTTTTCTTGTATTGTAAACTTTTCTGTGATTAATCAATTTGGGTGTGCTATTGTTGCTAGTTTTTTTCCTGGTTTTCTGAAGGCAAATTTTGTAATGTCCATATCATTATGATGAATTGCTTTTACAAATCTGAATTTATTTTACAATGTTTTTTATAAGATTGATTATTTTGACCATATCTTTTGTTCACTCCATAATGTTGGGTTTTCAGCTTGCACCCCACTTTCTCCATTTTTTTTTGGTATCAACTGCAATTTTAGCTTTTGTTCTCCCTTCTTGGATGTCTTCTAGATGTTTTAATTCTTCATTCTGATGATTACACTTCTTCCCACATTTTCTCCATGATACAATGCTAAAATGGTTCCAAATTCATCAAGATTGACTTTTATGATCAGAAGATCCAATGTTGTTCATTCTTCTGCCTTTTTTTGGGTGTATATGGATATCCAGTAAATCTCACCAACCTTCCCAAATCCTCGGTCTTGTTTGTCTCCAAGTATATCTATATGCAAGGATGCCTAACAAGGTTGAAAAACATATCTTTCATTACTAAATGTCTCCCACTAGCTCAAAATGGATTGCTGTTATAAATCTGAAGTTGGATGCTTTAATTAAAGTTTAAACAGAAAAACCCACAAAGAATATGCTTTTCTTTCTGTTGAAACTCCTTAAAATTCTCTGGTCAGCATATTGTTCATAATGCCTCCTTGGAAAAATACACAAAAGAGGTAGTTTTATTATTGTTGTTGCAAATTTTAAGGTTAATACTTAATACTCCATATACATGAATTTCCCAGCACAAAAGAAGTAACAGCTTCACTCAAAATTGAGTCTTTATGGTCTAATAATGCCAAAGCGTTCTTCCAGCAAATCATAAGAACTTTGAACTGACAAACTTAATAAGAAAGATTTACTACCATTGTTTTTGGTGATGCAAGATTGTCAATGTTGCACTCCTGCATTATGTTTCAGGTATACATAATTGATAAATGACACCATATTTTCCAATAGTTACTGGTTCTTCTTCTTCAGCAATTGCTGCTCTGATAAATTATAACATGGCCATTGGCTACTCGTCTCCTCTGAGTGGTCTCCCTGGTTATATGGCCTTCCTAATGTAACAAATAGGGCTACATGTGGGTTTACCATCTGCCTTCTGCTTATTTAAATTGTTTTAACTTTTAATACTTACCATGTCTGTATTTATGATGATAGATTATTAATTAAATAGGCCCTGAGGGCTAGCTAAGGTGTAGGCAGATAAGGATGTTGATTACCTCAGACAACATGGTTGATTATTTTGAACACAGGCTAAGGATATTATAATTTATTATTATTAAGATCTTTGTGCGGTAACAAATTTTTATCATGTAACAAGGCAAGTAATCCTGGAAAGTTGAGAAAAAGATTGTTCTTATCTAGTTCAGTAAGGAGACAATTCTCTACCTTTTTAACATTCAATTTGAATCATTAAAGTATCTAAAATAAAATAAAAACATGTAAATTATATTGTGTTAATAGTATATTTAAATGTTCGTCTTTGTTCTGTTTTATTATCAGTTATAAATTGTGGATAACTTGATATCACTGAGGAGATTAAATTCAACTCAGTGCTTTATGCTGAATATATTGTGTTGTGTGCAGAATCGGAAAGTGTGTGTATTATGTAATTTGAAGCCTGCAACAATGAGAGGGATAAAATCACAGGCCATGGTGTTAGCTGCTTCTAATGAAGATCATACAATTGTAAGATCCACATAAATTATGCTTTTGCTATTTATTGGTTCTCATGAGTGTTAATTCAGACATGCCACAATCAGTTCAAGATAATAGTCAACTTTTATGCTTAACAACCTTATTGACTGATATTGGCATAAACTGTTTCAGGTAGAGTTGGTATCTCCACCTGAGGATGCGCCTATTGGGGAAAGGGTGACATTTCCAGGATTTGACGGAGAACCAGATGAAGTTTTGAATCCAAAGAAAAAGGTTTGGGAAACTGTGCAACCAGATCTGCATACAACAACTGACCTTGTAGCCTGTTACAAGGGGGTGCCCTTTACTACATCAGCTGGTGTGTGCAAAGTTGTGTCTATTACTCGTGGATCTATCAAATAGCTGCATTTACAAGAAATCACATGGCAAAATTATTGACAGCCATAACATGCAAATGACTCATTCTTCCTTTCATCTTTAGTTTATTTGAAAATCT
The DNA here is from genome assembly GCA_018584345.1 of Thuja plicata. NCBI lineage: Eukaryota > Viridiplantae > Streptophyta > Pinopsida > Cupressales > Cupressaceae > Thuja > Thuja plicata. The sequence goes on along the minus strand of MU225962.1, from coordinate 918,877 downwards.
TGTGAGATGATATTTTCACAAAATATCATTGTAACATTGAATGCTTTTTTTAATTTTTTGTTTTGTTTTTGAGTTTGAGCTTTTGAGAAATGAGCTCAACAATATTGAGGAAATCATTTATATTCCAAAGGATTCCCAATTTATATTGGTTAAGGTTACAAATTTTCTACTTGATACTTGAGCATAGTGAGCTAGGTTCTATTTCAGCAACATCCTGTTTATATCATTGTACATTATTTTTTCAATAATGGGAGAGAGGAGATCATTGAGAACAATGAGCAATTGTATAATTGATCAAAAGAGGAATAAGTATATGGAAATTCAACCAACCACCCAAGACATCCTATGAAGGTTATTAGCAATGATAACTATTACAAGATGTAATAAAACATTATTTATTCTTAAAATTCCCTCGGACCACACTACCTTGGACCCCCTCACCCCATTATCATGCCCGTGCAGATGATTGCACCAGATCATAGTTTCTTCTAGCAAACAAAGATGAAGCATATTTTGATATTTAACCTAGGTGCTAAAAATTACTGACGAGTGGACATAATTCAAGGAATTAACAAGTGTTTCACACTAACCAAGCCGACTAGTCATGATATATAAGGACCGACCTTAAGGACATTTGAAGAAGCCAACTGGGTCTGGGAAAAGAACAAAAATAATAATAATTATTGATTGAAAGAGGGCAGACTAAGCTAAGAGGCCTACTGAGGTTTATTGTTAGCATTTAATTAAATTAAGGTGGTCTGTGGAGTGATTACTTAAGGAAATAAGGATCAAGACCAGCAATAAACTATGAGCAGTTGCATTTCTTTCAATAGGGCAGAAGTAGAGTAAATATTGGTAAGACCGAACTAGAATGGTTGACACATTTCATAGAGTCGCACCTATTGGGCTTTTCAAATGGTATAAATAGGAGATAAAGAGGGATGGAAACGGGGGCCATCATGGAAATTTTTGGTATAGCAGATTATAAATCTAGGGCAGCAAATCAGGAATACAAACAGCTGTAAATATATCAAATTTAGGCAGAAACGAATCAAAAGCTTTCAAGCCTTATTTACCTATTAAGTTGCCAAATTACCAAGAGCAAGCACACACATCAAATGAACAAACAATCAGACTCAAGGAAACAGCATACTTTCTGATTAGGCATAAGATAGCAGTGGACTCCTGATTATTCCAGAACTATTATAACAGCATCTAATAATCCTAATTATTGCTCTTATGCTATACATATTGCCTATGCTTTAATTGTCAACATTTATCCCATATATATTGGATCTGAAATGTGTATTTCTGTATCTTTTTGAAACCTCTCATAAATGGAAGGAAGGAGGTGTAAGAAAGGGGAATTCTGAGGTTGCCATCTAAGCAGGTTACCCCGATCGGATGTCTATGTTGCTTGCCCCTGGGGCCAAGAGAACAAAGATCTGCTCTTGGGCTTAGGACAATCAAGAAGCCCCCATTGCAATCTTCTCTCCAACTCTACAATGATGGCTATTGACCTTAAGGGGATGAGGTAGAGATAAGGAAAGTGGATACAACACACCTCTAAGACGACCACCCAAGTGGATGTTCATGTTGCCCACCCACTGGGGCCAAGAGGGTGAGTGTCCATGCTTGGGTTTAGTGTGGGATGACTTCTTCCTCGAAACCCTAATGTGTTTGAATAATAGGAAATAATACAAATATTGTATATATGTTGATTTAAAGATTATTATGTGTTATTATCTGACCTTGAAAATTTATATATGTATATGTATCCTTGATTATGGTTGCAGGGCTTAAAGGGTTGATTATATGTACTCTTAAATACAAGTTGATATTGTTTAAAGTAGTCATTTTACTTGGTAAAGATGTAACCTTACCCTAACTTGTTGCAATTGAGAATTCTAGGGTACATCACGAAGGGGACATTACACCCACCCCATTACATCATTTTCCCAAAGAGTACAAGTCAGAATGTGTCAAATGCCTTTTGACTTCATTGTTGTAAGTAATTTGGTAAAGATGTTGACATTTAGCTTGAGTGGAACATATTGGAATCAAAAAATTTGTTGTTGAATGTTTTTGATTAAGGTAAAAACAAGTTTTGAGGGGACCCGAAACCCTTTACAGAAGGATAGCCAAAGATATATTACATGAAAGCCCATCAAAACAAAAAAGATCGGACCCAAAACAACAAAGTAGATTTTACTAGCAGGCTCTTATAACATGAAACAAAGGTTGCTGGAAAAGCCAGCAAGCAGACTAGAACCTCAGAGAGGACCATAAAAACTCCACCCAATCACCCACTTTATGGCCCCATAAAAAACAACCAATAGTACCTCCCTTGTGAGAACGAAGAATCATATCAAAGGAGGTCGGAGAAGACTTTGATTTCTTTCCTTTCACAGTGATCCAACCCTCTTCAACCTAAGCAACATCGTGCTAGTCCAGTGAACCTAGCGTTGAAAAATCACCATTTTGAGGAAGAAGACCAACAACACCCACCAAATTAGAGGAAAGAACAGCAGGAACATCCAAGGAGCCACCAAAAACGGGAACCAAGGGAATGACCCCACTCCCAACCGAAGGAACAGGCAACGGACCAGCGCCCAAAGCCACATTGCAAGTAGATAAATCAGTCTGAGAAGAACCAACACCTTGGGACACACTAACAACCCCATCTCCAGCAACCAAATGAGACTACAAACTAACATCAACAACCCCACCATCTAAAGTCAAAACAACCTGAGAAGAAACTACATTTTCCTTTGCAAGAGAGCCCCTAATTTCAGATTTCTTCTCAACCATATAATGTTGATTAGAAGCACCATTCCACCATGAGGCCGCGAAAGACTTCTTTCCAAACCCACAATGCTTAGCCGCATGACTAGTTTTGAAACACCTTCTACACCTGAAGGGAATCCCTTGGTAGTCCAAAGGTTGAACCCAACTACCCTTGGAAGATTTAATAAAGATTTCAACACGCAACCCTTTTGACACATCTAACTCAACCAAAATATGAGAATAGGTGGAGTGAAGAATGTCAGACGATTCATCATCCACCAACATAAAAACACCAAGAGCATTACCCACATCCTCAAAAAGAGAATCAACTCACATATGAAGGGGGAGATAAGGAAGTCGAACCCAAATTAAAATCTTATCAAAAGTTTCAGAAGAAGGACAAAATCAGAATGCCAGGGCTTGACTATTAATGTGAAACAATTGTTCCTCCAGGCAAAGTAATTATCGCACATTTTTCTTTCTATTCTCCTCATTTTCAAATTTCGCAACAAAAAAACCTTTAGCCATGGGGAAAGTATTGACATTACTAGAAAGAAGAGGCTCCCAAAAATGGGAGATCCATTCATGCAGCTGAGGAAGGTTGGGCCAAAAACCCATGAATCAACAAGTAACACCAAGAGAGGAAAAAATAGACACATTTTGTTCTGTTTCCTTCTTAATCTCATCATTTAACTCCACTGAAATAACACAGGAAACATGGATTAAATTTCTATCATCAGCTCATCGGTTAAACGCCTACTTAAAACCAGAAGGAGGGCCAGATCCCGCCGACTCCCTAAAGCCAGAAGAAACCCCAGTGGCAGCAACAAAACCCGTAGGAGTAGACGCGGCAACATGTGCCAAACCAGCAGACCGGGGGCCAGAAGTCGCTACCAGCACATTCAAATTGCGAGAGTTGGAGGGTTCAAATGAATTTGAATGGTTAGAGCGGGAAGAGCGGAACACCATCCTTGTAATTCTATTATTTTGTTGGTGAATGTTCTTAAATGTAGTGACATTGAATTTCAACGTGTTTTGTGAGCTCATGCAGCGTTCGATTTTGAACAATTTTCAACTTAATCTAATTGTCCTAGTAGAACAAAGTTGCAAGTTGTCAGGTATGTCCATTCTAGTTAAAACCCATATCACTTCACAAGTAGCTCTACTTGTGTGATGTAACCTTTTTAACTAGACCCCAAAAATAATACAAATGTTGAAATGGATTCCTTGTTATTTATGTAAGTATGTTGCATAGTTTACATCTAAGTTTTAATTGTGCTTATATTCTAAGCCATGTTTTGTTGTATCATGAACATATCTCGATATTTTCCATGTTTCTTTTGAATGAAACACCTTAAATTATGCACAACTCTCTAAAAATAGTTGACAAGGTAGCTTATGTTTGGCTTGGTGTAGGTTAGGTAAATGAAAATTCCATTTAATTGATAATAGAATACTGTGATGATGGATCATTTTGTGAAAAATGTTAGCGTGTTTCTGTTGGCTACAATCTTCTTATGGGATTTCTAGAATAACATCTTGGCATATTTCATTTAAGTTACAAAAATATGATTTATTCTGTCATACTTCCAATCCAAGATATTATGTAGTAGATTAAGATTTGTTATGTCAAATAATTATCGAGATCATTCTATATTTCAATCATTTTTAATAACTCCCAAGTGGTGATGATATTGTCAATATATATTATTAAAGTGAAAATACATGCCCTAGCTTTTTGAGGTAGAGATTGAGATCACATGCGTTCTTGGTGAATTTATGATTGAAGAGATGCTATTGATCTTGATGTAACAAGCTTTGGGAGTGTGTTCAAGCTTGTAGAGGGATTTCACAAGTCTACATACTTTTTGCTTTTGAGTAGGTTTGGTGTATCCTTTTTTTTTTTTTGATCGATAAAAGGCCGAAGCCCTGAAGAGTTTTTTATTAATATAAATAAATATTTTACAGTGTGATCCCACTCGTTGCAGGCGCTGGTAGGAAAGAGCGGGGTTGAGAAAACCTCCAGCCTAGCCTGGGACCATAGGTCCCGTCCTTATACAAAATTAACATGGGCATACCCACGACTCGTATCATGACGAGATTTATTAAA